>PRKT01000099.1:1389516-1419066 GCA_003671525.1 Saccostrea glomerata | reverse complement strand
TTTTAAAGTTAAATCATTCTTGCCTAAGTGCCTAACTAGAAAGTGTTAAATAAGATTCATTTGTGCAGAGTTAAAAAGATTGTTCCAATCATAATTATTTGAACATGTTTAAAATAAGGTTACAGGCACTCTTGTCAAATATTCCGGACACCAAAATAAATTGAGTCTTTTTTCTGAAATAAACAATTAACCAGCAGAAATTAAAAATTATATATATATTCTAGAATCGTTTTTATTTTTTAAAAAGTAATTTTTTGATTATTTATTATAAATTGATTTTGTAAAGAGGATAGAAATCGTGTTTATCATTACACTCTTTTTATTTTTGCCATGTGTCTTTTCGTTTTCCATAACGAGCCTCCATACCCGTAACCATGCAGACAGAAATAATCTTTTTATTGTTTAATTCCATAAAACTTTTTCAGTGCAAGTTGACAATTGTAACAAGCATCAATTTGTGCACGTTAATGAACAATAAGTGAGATTCAAACAGGCTTAGATACTACTGCAATCATCGGTTGCTATGTTAAAAATGCAACTTCCGTTAAAAAAAAAGTGCTCGCATTATTAAACGCAACGGTAGAAAATTAATTAAAATTCAAAACATGCAAGCATGACAGTTTTGGTTCATTTTAATACCCACCATGACTTGCGGTTCAAACGCCTTGCATGATATCGGATGAAATTGAGGGTATCCACGACGGGAAATATAGCGTAATTTCACTATAATAGTGAAATACCACTATTATAGCGGAATTTACGTTTCCCCCTAACCTGCTTAAAATAGATCGAATGAATTATGTCACTGGCTTAATATGTTTCAAACCAAGAACGCTGCCACTAAAATAGCTAGTAAAAAAAAATTCCTTAAGAAGTTCAAGATTTTGAATTGTAAATATGCATATTATAGGGCATTGAAAAAATTGTATTTAGTAACTGTCTTGCGTGATTTCGATAATATAATATATGTAGATAACACATAGTAGTCAAGCTGAAAAGTCTTTTAAACGACACAAATCAGGAACAGATCGAGCAAACACTGGCCTCTAAGATATCAGAGATGGGATGAGGTGCCAAAGAACAGTGATCATTCCCTGCCGGGAACACCAGCCATGTGTTCCTAGTCTTGATTGTGGAATAACGGGAAAAAACTGTCGACAATTCGATGTGTAAATAATAGCCGAAGAATAAGTATGGAGAACGTCAGTTGGCATTTGACGTAATGATAAATTGCATTTGCTGAAAAGGTCATTTACCATGTACTTACAAAATAATGACTTTAAAAGAAACTGCTGATATTTCTGTTTCATCAACTTGTTTGTCAATAACTTCTTCGTTTTAGAAATTGTTCATACGTAGATCATGTTCTTTCGTATCGAATTAATTGAGAGATATAAATCCCATATGCAGGTGACAATGATATATTGATGTATGTGTAAGGGACTTTAACAATTGAAAAGTTGAAGTCATCAATTTTTTCATAAAACTTGGTTGTTAGATTACCAATAGAAATTTTTTTTATTTTATGACATAAATAGGAATCTATGACCATTTTAAATGCTTTATCTTTTATGTTAACGGTACAATTATGACTCAGAAAGTGCCGTATTGAAATACATATATGCATGTTATTATGATGTATATTTTTTCAGCTGAGCTAAACCTCTCAGTGACTGATAAGGTGGACTTTTCAAGTAGTCCTAATTTATATTACAAGTGTGAAAATGAGGGAAACTTTTCGGACAATAAACTGTCCTTCATGTACAGAGAGTTAAAAGTGCAGGCCTTTAATGTCGAGGACGGAAAGTTTTCAGAAAATGGTAAATATTTCGCAAACATGAATAAACGATATGTTTAAAAAAAATTGAAGATTCATTTCATAGTGATATACCTGTATGTCAAATGCACATTTAAACTAACTCTGTGCTTGATTATTTTTTTTTTCAATTTTGAACATGTTGAACCCATTATCAAAAATAGCTTAAACATTTACTGGATCTTGCAAAAATCTTCGTATATACTAATTTTATCTTAGTTCTATTATCTTTCAGGAGTATATTGTGAGGCAAATTTTGGACCCATTCCAGTTCCAGATCGCTCTCCTGTTAATATATATTCTGTACTGAATGGAAACAATACCTGTGTTGTAGTCATAGGAAGCATCCAGCTCTATATTCCTTATATTTCGAAATCTGGTGTAAGTTTTAGATCACAGTTACACTTGTTCACCTAGAATTTTGAATTTTTCCTTTCCCGGAATGAAAGATTCCGGTGGTATATTGTTTTTGTTCTGTCTGTCTGTTTTCAACTTTAACCTAGCTTATAACTATTGCACTGTCAAGGGTAAGTCTATACCACTTCAATCTACGTTCCATGCCAGCATTATGTTATCATCGGGAGCATAGTGTTTCACAAGCACTTCTTATTCAAATATTGAAAAGATAATAAATATTTATTGAAGTGCTGAAAGATGAACATGATGAAGTAATTAATTTTTATGCCCCCTTAAAAGAAGATTCGGGGTTTATGTATGACAGATATTATTATTATAATGTTAGATAACCACAGAAGTGGTTTCCCTGCCAGCAGTGTACAATGTGTCTGGTGAATGCAACACAACTCTGAACGGACTCTACTCTCAGCAAATGGTCATCCGCTTTTACGACTCCTGGACCTTGACAATTTACTTCTCATCTGACAAGAATCAAGAGACAGATCTATTATCAGCTGGGACTGCTGTTGATAACTACTATATCTCACAAATAGAACTGAAGTATGACTACAACAATATCCTCTATAAGGATGCAGTCGATAGCAGTAAGTTTCGAACACATTTGCTAAGAATTTATGTTGGCATTCTTAAAAAAATGTTGAAACAGGCAACTACGAAATGAATTTTGAACAGTGTATGGAAAATGGTGCAGTACAACACGCTCTCTACAGGGAATTTTGAGAGATTAAAAGCAGAAAATGACGATTAAGTAATATATAACTGTGAGATCTGGTATTGAAAAAAAATTATTTGCAGTTCTAGGTAAAGAAATGTCAGTTGTTGCTACCAATCTCAGAAAACTCACAACGAATAATAACAAGAGCTACAAGTGCAGGAAAGAAACTACCATTCAACTTCTAAATGGATTTTGTATGGTTACCAAAGACCTTCAGTACCAAGCTTTCAAAACTGGGGACACGGCAGACTGCAGTGGTAAGCTGTATGAACTAAAATTAAAAGAAATATTTAAAAGAATAAAATTAAGGATCTCCTATGGTTTGTAGTTGGATATGATTTTTATCCAACGAGTTGTGTGATATTTATCCCCGAGCCTTGGCGAGGGGATAAAACACTGAACGAGTTGGATTAAAATCATTTCTAACTGCAAGTCATGGGAGATTCTTTTTATTCCATGTTTCAAACTTCACAACCGATGTTTTACACTGTTTTTATGTTGGACTCCGCTATATTTTACTTCATCACGGTAACGCAAAAACTATTCTGACGTCATAACTGCAATTAAGTGTGGACGATACCACATGAGCTATATCCATGGGATGAAGGGGTAAACATGCCGGGATAAAAAAATATGTATGAATTAAGAAGTTCCTACTTATGCATCATAAAGAGTATCTTATAATGAGAAAAATGAATTTCAAGAAGACAATCTGTGATACGGTTGAGGCACTTTGGACACTTTAAATTTGTTACCCTTCAACCTACTCTTCCTTCTTGACTATGTATATGTAACAGGAAGACTCCTTTTCAGATCTATAAACTCATTAACTCACGATATAAGGCATATCTCGTAGTTTAGAAAAGATTATTATAATCATAAATTTTATTTAATTTTAAAATTTTCATTTTGGTTTTTTCCTTGAACAAAAGTCTTGTGAAAAAAATACGGTGAAGTAGACTCTTGTCTTTCTTGCCAATGATGATAGTGATATAGTGAACACGAATACATTGAATATTTGTATCAACTTCAAAAAATATAATACACTTACATAAAATAAACATTTTGCCTATAACATATAGCTTGTGGGAACAAAAATTGCTGACTGTAACGTAAAACATGTAACTAATAGAGATACACAGGATGAAATTTCATTTAGCATTACTTTTAAAAGTAAAACTTAATTATAATACAGTAAATAAGTTTCTAACTTTTTATGGCATGACACCCCTTAAAAAGAAGACAAATTCTCTCACATGTTCGAATTTGTTTATTGCCAACATTTCAAAATATTTTCTAAAGTCATTAAAAATAAAAATAAAATTTCTACTACATAATGTGTTCCAGAATATCGCAAATGCAGCTGAATTCATTGATTTACATCTCCGTCCACACGTAGAGAATTTGCCATCCTATCTCAAGGACACCACGGACTATTTTAACAAGACGCCCTCTACTGGCCTCCCAGATCATACCCTCCTCGTGACTATGGGCACTGCGGAAATTTTATTTATATTACTTATATTTTCTTTTTTAACATAAACGTTGTCATTGGTTTAAGGGCGGTCATAAAACTCGGAAATTGTGAAAAGTTTATCAAATAAAACTAAATCTCAACAGACCTTTTCAGACCTTATGAGACATTTGCTATAAAAGAGAGTAGAAAAATTTGTTCACTCCGACTCGGGAGCGGCTTTAAAGCGATTTTTATTATAAACAACACGAATTACATTTTATTCAGGCTGGCATAAAAACAATTCGTGTCATAATAAATAAAATACAGATTAGCTACAACGAAAAACTAATTCAAAATTAATTATAAATCTGATAGAAACCGGATTCTTGGGAAAGTAAAATCAATTTTTGATACAAAAACATTTCTACGTGTCTTTCTTATTGCTACCCTTTAGCAGTCGTAATTATCAGCAAAAAGCTGATTCTTCTCCTCAGCTTCAGTTAAAAACAGGTACCAAATCAAACATTTACAATTATCAAATTATACTTGCTTGCATAAAATAAAGTATATTAATTTTGTCTTCAATTGGAGAAGAAATATTCGTAAATAATGTAGTTTTAGTTGTAACATGTCATTTGACTGGATAATAGATTTACTCTATATCGTATCATATAAGCTGCCTTCGTCACACTGAAGTGTGTCAAGAATATTTTACTCTGCTATAACTTAAAAATAATCAGTTTGAAGCCTTTCTGGGGGAAATTTTCTTTTACTTTCTTTACTGAAATTAAATTATAAGGAATGAAGCTTATTTTAACATATGTCGTAGGATATAACATAACTTGTGGCAGGTTACACTTTTTAGCTCACCTGAGCCGAAGGCTTAAGTGAGCTTTTCTGATCACATTTTGTCCGTCGTCTGTCTTGTCTGTCCGTCTATAATTTTTTTTCACTTTTTCGACTTCTCCCCAAGAACTAATAGGCCAATTTAATCCAAACTTGGTACAAAGTATCCTTGGGTAAAGGGGAGTTTAAATGGTTAAAATAAAGAGCCAAGTCCCTTCACAATGGGAGATAATCAACAAAAGACAACAATTTGGTGGGATCATTCAAAATCTTCTTCTTAAGAACCACTAGACTAGAAAAGCTGAAACTTATGTGCAAGTCAGAGTGAGATTCCATACTATGCAAAGAATTACTTTTAATTGAATCTCCTCTGCTTGAACGTGCAATTCAGTACATTTGATGCTGTGCAAATGGAGGGAAATAGCCTGGGTAACTTATACTAAGCATACGCAGATCGCATTTTATTTGGTTTAGAGACTACAATGGGATCAAATTTATATCAAACTTGAACTTATATAAAGGATGCAAAGCACAGGAAACACGAGCGCGCTTGCATGTTGTCCTCTTTCACCGTCTTTCAAACAGATCTATTACCTAAACCCATTCTGTATTTTCAAGTTCAAAGCATTAACATAGTAGCGGATTCAGAAATCTTGAAAAAGGGGGCAGATTGAGGTCGGGTTAGGCACCCACAGCCACACTAAACAAAACTGATTGAGTAAATCTTTTATATAATTTTGGACACAGCCTCCCGGGTAAGAAACAAAAGATGTAAACAAACGGGGGTTCCCCGCTTCGAGACAGATTTCCAAGGAAGTAACAGTGTTAACTATCATACTTTTGCAAGCACTCTGTCGGAGATATTCATTTACTAGTACCTGTAACCTAAACCCCGCTATTAGCGTTTGATATGCCGTAATCGGACGATTTATTATTCGGATACATAAAATTTTCTCCATTGGCAGCTTTGGAGGCACTCTCTACCATCGGCTCATACATTCAGTGTTTTGAGAGAGGAACGAACGACAACTCTGCATGGGAGATTGACATTCACGTGTTTTGAGAGAGGAACGAACGACAACTCTGCATGGGAGATTGCTTTGGAGGAGGTTTTGGAGTCGCTTTTCTGTTTCGCCTTATCTGATTTCTTAATTGTAATATAGTTTAAATATCTAACCAATCAGATAAGGTGAAACAGGAAAGCGATTTTTTTCATAAAAAAAGGGGGGGGGGGTATTATCCATACTTCAGGTGCCTGTGGAAAAACCAGAAGTCTCTGTCGAGACTGTAGCTCTACTGGTTGTATTTATAACAGAGGAAGAGAAAAGTAGCATTTTAAAGTGTTTCACAGAAATTTCTATTTTTAGTAACAACGGCAACATCGTTCATCGAAATCAAAAACCGATACACAGAATTATGTATCTTAGTGTATAGTCAACTTGTGTGCCAAGTTGTGTTGAAATCAGACCAAAAGTGTAGGAGTAGCAATTTGAAAGCATTTATTTAAAATTTCTATTTTTTGTATCAACGGCAAAAGATTATATAGAGAGAACATGCAAAATGGTTAAGACCTGTATAAATTTTAGAGAAAATAAAATTGGGGCACCACGAATCCGGGTGTTCAAATTGCAAACGCAGGATTTTTAGGAACTGTCCCTCGAGATATGGTGCAACAATTTAGAAGTATTGCAGAAATTAGAAAAGTTTACAGTGTGCGAACAACAAATGAGGAACCAGAGCTAGTTTTAAAACTTACTGTGTCACACATATTAGCAGTGCATTGATGAAAATTATAAATCTTGTCAAAACTTGGGAATTCGCAGAAATACTCGGCGCCTAAAAATGACAAGAGAAGTGCCGAGTACATACAAAGAGCAAATTTCGGCAGAAACTGATCCGTTACTCGATTTCATAACTGCTAAAACAATAGTTACAGTTGTTGCAGACGACGACGATGCCGAATACTAGTAGTACTTAATGAAAATTCTCGGTGAACCAGTGCTTTTGAAAGATCACTTTACAGATCACTGGGGGTTTCTTTTCGGGTGTTGCTAAAACGCGGAACGGAACGGAAAATTTATGTCAAACAAACAACAAAGATTCGATATTAATCAGATATAAAAGCAATAATCTTAATGCAAAAGTCATACCTAAAAAAAAATTATTGTAAACTATTACATCGGACGTCATGAATCATACACACCCTCCGCTAAGAACTGTATACAAGCGAATAGAATAGAATAGAATATCATTTATTTCCAATTTTGGGCCTATGAAAGGCATTCAAGAAAAATACAACATAAATAAAATATAAAGCTAAAGAGAGAAAGAGATCCAGTATCCTCTCCTGTACCTATTAAATTTAATTTGAAAGCTAAGAAAGGTCTCATATTGAATGAATTCAGATATCAAAATAATCATTATTTTTTTTACCAATCTGGTACCAATCATACTGGAAAAAAATTTACCTGAAGCCCTTTTGGAAGGAATTTTCCTCCTTTTCTTGGCAGTGATCCACCTGTCAACTGCATCAGAAACTAAATCATCACACTTCTCTGTGCACAACTCTGGACCATTTACAGCAATATGTAGTAATCCATATCATTTTTTAGTCTGTTTCTGAGATCAGTTTTAATGATTTTTACTTTTGAGGCACCTCTCTCTGGCCATGCATTGGAAAGTGGCATTGTAAGTACCAATTCTACAACTTTCGTAAGATAGGGGCACATGTAATTGTATTCATTTTTGTGTTTCATTATTTCACTCAAACACCATTCCAAGGGAGTAAAATCATCTGATGCATTAACAGGTATTTGACACTTCTTTTCTGCAATATGATATTTCATCAGGTGCCATTCTGCTTTTACTTCAGCAAGGGACTGGGTGTAACCTTCTGAGAGAAACTGCTGGTGAATAATTTCGACAGCATCGTCACCATATGAACTGAAGCTTTCACTGTCCTTATCAGGAATGTGGCAGGGATTGAAAATATTGAGAGCAACTAAGATTGGAACATCAGGAAAGCGTCTTTCAATATTTTCCACTAATGCAGAAATATAGTTGCTAAGTGTCTGTCCAAGCTGGTGTTCAGTATTCTGGTTTATTGTGATATCTAGTAGTTCAAGCCTTCCACCTTCACTCAATTCAGTTTTAGCCAACTCAATTGGACTTTTTTCACTTCTTATCTGTTTCAGTTCTTGAACTGCACTGTCTAAAGTAGGCTGAATTGTACTAAAATTCAGATAACTCTTCTGAAAAATCTGACTTATTTTCCCCAGAATTGGTAAAATTGCATGAAGAATAAAGAGCAAACCTACAAAATGGGCAGAATGCATTTTCTTTAGTAATCCGTAAGCAGCAGCATCACTTTCAGAAAGTTCACTCAGAGTTTGAACTAAAGGAATCAGATCTTCCATTGCAGCAGCAACTGATGCCTCAAAACTCAACCATCTAGTTTTGCATGCCCGTTTCAGAATTTTTACACACTTCTTTTTTTCTGACGAGTCAAGAACAAGGCTTCTGTAACCCTCAAGGTGTTTCAAAAAACAAGCCATCTTCTTTGGGGAATAATGAAATAATTTCTAAAGCTGTAGCATATACGTCTCAACATTCCCTACACACTTGAGATTAGAATTGGTGTCTGTACATGCTAATGCCAACCGATGGCATACACAATGAGTTGCAATCAGACATTTGTTCATATGTTTCAGTTTAGCACTTAAGCCATCTTTTTTACCAATCATCACACTTGCACCATCTGTACACAATCCAGTTATCTTCATCATATCTAGATTCATGGCTTCAAAATTTTCACAAAGCACCTTGAAAAGAGTTTCAGAGTTTGCCGAGTGTGACTTTTCCAGTAAATTTGCAATGAAAAGGAAATCTGTTTGAACACTCCCACGCTCTTGGTCAAAGTATTGAATGTACACAATCATCTGTTTAAGTGACGACACATCAGATAGATCATCAATCATTAAACCATAGCAGTTTGAAGATTGCAACTTTTTAATTAAATAATTTCTCAAAGTATCTGATAAAGTTAGTAAAACTTCTTTTTGCGACCCTGCTGATCTGTGACTGAAATATTTCAAATCTTTCAATCCAATATGTTCCATGAATTTCATTAGTTTGTTAATCTTAAAGTTAGCAATCATCTGATCTGCAACAAACAAATGAGAATAGAAAGCTTGGAATAAAACTTCATTTTTGACTTCTAATTTTCTATCAATTTCTTTTTGAAAAACTGAAACTCGATTTAGAGATTCGCTATATTTTGCTGCTTCATGACATTTTGTTTGCAGGTGTTCCTGCAAAGCTAACTTCCTAAATCTTTTACTTGGTTCATCTGCAAATACAGCTTATCTGTTTCTCGGATTTTTAATATTATGTTTTCTACAAAGTAGACAGTAGACTCCTTGTTCCTCCACAAAAACGAAATGCCATAATCTTGTAACCTTACAGAAAGACAATTCTTTTGAGTTCAACCAAGCATGATCAAATTTTTCCTTTGATTTTAGAGAGCAACAGTCACTCCTGCGGCAAAGCATGAAGATATGAATCTTTTGAGAAATATCTTTTTTTTTTCAATGTCAGGAAAACAGGACTCAATTAATTTTACATGTTCATTTTCTGAAAAACTTGTACATGTCAGGACAGTGGACACATCACAGCTATTTTCTGACTGGGTCTGACTGGCATTAATTACATTTGTTGAGGATCTTTCCGTCTGTGTCAGCTCATTTGGCTTGGAAATATTTTGATTTATGTCAAGATTTTCTAAGTCAGTACCTACATGTACAACTGTAAAAATAAAACAGATAAGAAACGTATGAAGATCGATTCAATCAGTGTACCAATCAACGATAAAAGTTTAGAACTGCAAATACATAACATCTACTCTAGGGCAATTTATTAAATATATTCAATATATTTATTCGGGAAAAAGGGGTTATAGTCTGAAGGAGATCAACGTAAGTACTTACAGGTAATCTGCTTCTTAAATGTAGGAAAATAATTTGATTTTCCTTTCAGAACGTAATAAAAATCACAAGAAGTTTAAAGTTATGTCAGAGGAAATTCTGGTATATTACTATATATTTGCCTTGAAAGAATGTCGAATCACGGAGTTAATGTTAAATTACGTCAAATAATATAGACTTGTCTCTAGAAAAATATATACATAAAATACTGTTACTTTACCTCGCTTAGTGACGGGTATCAGTTGGAAAAAATCGTTTATTTTTCTCTTCCGACTCTTCGACATTTCGGTGGGAACCAGTTCACGTTTATTCTGTGCCATCGATATGTACCTATCATGACGCCATAATTTCAAACGCAGTAATGATAGGGATTTTGATGTTAACTAAATCGAAGTTAATTCGTAATTCGGCAGATTTTTTGGGGGGAGACGGAAATCTCAGCCGGCAAATTTTCTACTACAGGCGGTTAATTTTGCCGGTTGTCTGCTCTTATTGAAAACACTGTAATTTAGTCTCAACTAAGTCTCCGCCTTTTTGTGAAACGCAACTTAGTCCGACTTCCGGGTTTAGTCACTGATTTAGTCCGTACTAAGCTTACGCCTGGTTGTAGGCCTTTTTCGAGAAACGAGCCCCTGAGCTCTAGCTATGTAAAACTAAAAGCAACCAGAAGTCTCTGTCGAGACTGTAGCTCTACTGGTTTGTACTCATAACAGAGGAAGAGAACATAGCATTTAAAAGTATTTCACAAAAAATTCTATTTTAAGTAACAACGGCAACACCGTTCATCGAATTCAAAAACCGATACACAGAATTATGTATTTTAGTGTAGTCTACTTGTGTGCCAAAATTGTGTTGAAATCAGACCAAAAGTGAAGGAGGAGAAAACATTTTGAAAGCATTTAATTGAAATTTCTTTTTTTAGTAACAAGGTGAAGGAGGAGAAAACATTTTGAAAGCATTTAACTGAAATTTTTTTTTTAGTAACAACGGCAACACCGTTCATCGAAATCAAAAACCGATACACAGATTATGTATCTTAGTGTAGTCTACTTGTGTGCCAAGTTGTGTTGAAATCAGACCAAAACTGTAGGAGGAGTGGCATTTTAAAAGTATTTCACAGAAATTTCTATTTTTAGTAACCACGGCAACACCATTCATCGAAATTAAAAACCTATTTACAAAATAATGTATCTTAGTGTAGTCTTCTTGTGTGCCAGGTTATACTGAAATCAGATCAAAACTGTAGGAGGAGTAGCGTTTTGAAAAATTGTATACAGACAGACGGACGGACTGACGCCGGATGCATTACTATAGCATAAGCTCTTCTGATCTCTGACCAGTTGAGCTAAAATCAGTTCAGTTTTGAAAAATTTAAATATTAAGTGGGATCAGAACAAACTTGAACCTTCACCACAAGAAGATGTTTCCATATAACTATGGACGCCGGATGCATTACTATAGCATAAGCTCTTCTGATCTCTGGCCAGTTGAGCTAAAATCAGTTCAGTTTTGAAAAATTTAAATATTAAGTGGGATCAGAACAAACTTGAACCTACACCACATGAAGATGTTTCCATATAACTATGACCAATCATGACTTTGCTGTTGTTGAGAAGTATTTAAGATTTTCCCCATGTATTCCTATGTTACACTTTAACCCCCCCCCCCCTTGTGGCCCCATCCTACCCCGAGGGGTCATGATTTGAACAAACTTAAATCTACACTACCAGAGGATGCTTCTACATGAGTTTCAATTTTTCTGGCCCAGTGGTTCTTGAGAAGATGAGCATGTGAAAAACGACAACAAGACGACAGATTTTGATCAGTATAGCTCACATGAACCTTCGGCTCAGGTGAGCTAAAAAAAGGAAAATATGTCTTTTGCCCTTACACGAAATCCTATTTCGTGGGGAAGGGGATGGAACTTCTTTCAGTACCAATTTTCCCCCAAAAGACTACCACTTAAACTTCCTTGGCTTAATTTGCGACTTGCCTGTTGAAAGGTGGGGTGGGGGGGGCTAAACCTGCGCTCCAATGTTCATTGCATGCCTATACCATGGATACCTTACGCCTATGACAAATATACACGTACTTATTAGAAATATTTTCCTTATGCCTATTTCAAGAAAAATGTTTTTTTTCTTTTTTTCATAACTGAACTCTCTTTAAAAAAAAATTGTATGATACGCTCAGATGAATACTAGGACTTTGAGTCTAGTTAGTATGTATTTAATATTATCATCTTCTTTAATAGGCCTACAGAATTGTTTGAACAAGCTGGCCACTTTTTGTGATAAATATTGTCTTACTGTAAATTTGAAAAAAAACAAAAGTTGTAATCTTTTACAAAAATGCACGACATTTTATATATAAAGGTCATGAAATTGAGTGTACATTGTCATATAAGTATCTAGGGGTTTTATTCAATGCATCTGGTTCATTTGCTCAATGTCAGTATGATTTATATAAGCGTGGTTTGAAAGCTTTCTTTAAATTGGTAAAATGTTTTGGTAATACCAAACCAAATGCAAATATCTTGTTACATCTTTTTGATCATACTGTAAAACCTGTTGTTTTATATGGAAGTGAGATCTGGGGCACTATAAACACAGAATCTGCAGTTGTTAAAAGGACAAATTATGAAATAGAAAATTCCTTTAAAAAGTTATTTAGTGATAAACTACATATCAAAGCTCTAAAATATATTTGTGGGGTTCACAAGAAAGCTTCTAACCATGCTGTTATGGGTGAATTAGGCAGACATCCATTGTATATTGAAATCTTGTATAATTGTATCAAATATTTGCAACATATTTATAAATCAGATAGTACTTTACTAGCAAGTGCACTACAAGAAAATATAATATTGAATAATAATAGAAAGAGCTGTTGGTTGAGTAGTATTCATTTTATGCTGGAACAATTAGGAATATCCTGTGACAACATCTTGGCTGAAAACCTTCCATCAATAGTTTATAATGAACTAAATAGAAGATTTACTAATATATGGCAAAATAATTTATCAGAGTGTGTTAGAAATGAAAAAGGCAAACTTCGGACATATGGATTATACAAAAACAAGACTAATAAAAGAAAAATATTTTTCTATGATATCAAAACCAGAAGTTCTTAAATGTTTTACAAACTTCCACATTAGTTCACATAAGCTTGAAATTGAAACTGGCAGATACAGAAATGTGCCTGTCACGGATCGAAAGTGTAAACTTTGTGCTTCAGACTCTGTAGAAGATGAAATCCATTCTATATTTGAATGTTCAACTTATAAACTATATAGGCAAGTATTCATTAATCATATAAGTGAAGAAAATAAAAATTTCTCCTCACTTTCAAATAGAAATAAAGAGCTATATATGTTAAGAGCCAATTTTGGCCCCCTAAAAATCAACATTTTAGAATGATATTCAGATCTGTTAATTGATATTTATTTTTTTAGAAGAGATTATATTAGAAATATTTCCAATATATTTTTCACATTTATATGCACTCACTGGCTGTAAATGACATGAGAAGTAATGCTATTTTTGCTATCTAACAAAAAATGCCAAAAATATGCCTTTTTCCTGATTTTTTTCTTATGGGAAACATAGAGCGCAATGTAGAACATACATAATTTTTCTGTCACCAATTTGTATTGGATAAATACATCTTTTGTAAAAATATAAAGTTTATTCTAGACTGCACTCTATATTTTCTGAAAGAAAAACTGCTTGGAAATAAGCAGTTTTATACAAAATATGCTAAAATTGCGGGAAAACGTGCACTTTATGGTGTCATATTTCTAAAATAACGGCATTCTGATCAAATCGAAAATGTCCAATGAAGGTCGCATGTATAACTGTACAAATTAAAGCTATATATTAAGTAAAATTAAGATATTCATTTTAAGGGGCCTATTGAGACACTTATCATATATTGCTCTTTATATGGCTAATGTCAAATGAAAGTAGTGATATAATAAATAGTTTTGCAGAATATATATTTAAATGTTACAATAAAAGATCCAATGTTGTCTCAGGATGTTCCTGAAAGTCGAGAATGATATAACATGCAGACAAGGTAGATATCCACTAAAATTTATGCATGATGTGGCATAATGTTTGCGTTTGTGTACTTTTATCATATATTATACATATTCATTGTTGCATATGAATTCAACTATCATTGGATCTCTTTCTCTCTTTAGCTTTATATTTTATTTATGTTGTATTTTTCTTGAATGCCTTTCATAGGCCCAAAATTGGAAATAAATGATATTCTATTCTATTCTATTCTATTCTATTCGCTTGTATACAGTTCTTAGCGGAGGGTGTGTATGATTCATGACGATGTAATAGTTTACAATAATTTTTTTTTAGGTATGACTTTTGCATTAAGATTATTGCTTTTATATCTGATTAATATCGAATCTTTGTTGTTTGTTTGACATAAATTTTCCGTTCCGTTCCGCGTTTTAGCAACACCCGAAAAGAAACCCCCAGTGATCTGTAAAGTGATCTTTCAAAAGTACTGGTTCACCGAGAATTTTCATTAAGTACTACTAGTATTCGGCATCGTCGTCGTCTGCAACAACTGTAACTATTGTTTTAGCAGTTATGAAATCGAGTAACGGATCAGTTTCTGCCGAAATTTGCTCTTTGTATGTACTCGGCACTTCTCTTGTCATTTTTAGGCGCCGAGTATTTCTGCGAATTCCCAAGTTTTGACAAGATGTATAATTTTCATCAATGCACTGCTAATATGTGTGACACAGTAAGTTTTAAAACTAGCTCTGGTTCCTCATTTGTTGTTCGCACACTGTAAACTTTTCTAATTTCTGCAATACTTCTAAATTGTTGCACCATATCTTGAGGGACAGTTCCTAAAAATCCTGCGTTTGCAATTTGAACACCCGGATTCGTGGTGCCCCAATTTTATTTTCTCTAAAATTTATACAGGTCTTAACCATTTTGCATGTTCTCTCTATATAATCTTTTGCCGTTGATACTAAAAATAGAAATTTTAAATAAATGCTTTCAAATTGCTACTCCTACACTTTTGGTCTGATTTCAACACAACTTGGCACACAAGTTGACTATACACTAAGATACATAATTCTGTGTATCGGTTTTTGATTTCGATGAACGATGTTGCCGTTGTTACTAAAAATAGAAATTTCTGTGAAATACTTTAAAATGCTACTTTTCTCTTCCTCTGTTATAAATACAACCAGTAGAGCTACAGTCTCGACAGAGACTTCTGGTTTTTCCACAGGCACCTGAAGTATGGATAATACCCCCCCCCCCTTTTTTATGAAAAAAATCGCTTTCCTGTTTCACCTTATCTGATTGGTTAAATATTTAAACTATATTACAATTAACCAATCAGATAAGGCGAAACAGAAAAGCGACTCCAAAACCTCCTCCAAAGCAATCTCCCATGCAGAGTTGTCGTTCGTTCCTCTCTCAAAACACCTCTGCAATGGGCTCACGTCAAGATTTTTGACATAACGTATAAAACGTGATATCTGAAGAATTGTTTCAATTGAAATTAATAGTTTTGGATTGATTTAGTAAATATGTATCTCAAAACTCAGACATAAGCATAGAAATTGAACAGTAATGAATTAAAACAAACGCACTATTTCTCGTGTTTAACACTGTGTATACGCGAGCCAACGACAGAGGTGAATGTATGAGCCGATGGTAGAGAGTGCCTCCAAAGCTGCCAATGGAGAAAATTTTATGTATCCGAATAATAAATCGTCCGATTACGGCATATCAAACGCTAATAGCGGGATTTAGGTTACAGGTACTAGTAAATGAATATCTCCGACAGAGTGCTTGCAAAAGTATGATAGTTAACACTGTTACTTCCTTGGAAATCTGTCTCGAAGCGGGGAACCCCCGTTTGTTTACATCTTTTGTTTCTTACCTTGTGTTTTTTTATTATACCGAATAGGGCCATTTTTTAAACGTGAGAAAAAGTACAATCTGCTTGCATATAACGACATATAGATGTGTTTGACGGGGAATTTTTTTTTTTTAAACATTTTTTAGGTATTATACACTCTTACATTTTTTTTTTCATAAAAAAGGGGAGATGGGTATAATCCATACTTCAGGTGCCTGTGGTTTGTCCTTGGCATCAAACCGCAAATACGGTGAATCACAGTATCGGAACATATTTTGTTCTTGGTGGAAATACAGGAGAAAAATATATATATCTGTATTTTGATGATAATCTGTGGTCCGTTATTTTACTACATAAAGATGGTAATTGCATATTTCAGGACGAAAATGCGCTAATACATCGGGCTTGAATCGTCCAAAGCAAAGATTCGGCAGAAATAATCAACTTAAAACATTGAACTGGCCGCCTCAGAGCCCCAATCTCAATATCATTGAAAATTGTTTGTGGCTGTTGAAGAATGAATTTGAAATAAGAACCACGAAGATAATGTTTGTGATCTGAATAACTACTTCGTAACATCTGGATTCATATACCTATTACATTCACACATCCAGGGCACCTGATCCCACCTCTGATGTTATTCACCTGGCGGCGACCATTTTGATTTTTTAAGAACACTTTTGACGGGTGACTTGTATATGGCTTAATTAAAAAGATATTGTGCTAGACATGCTCAGCGGTAAAAGAGGAGTTGCGGATGGGGATGGGTATCTCAAAACGCAACAGACAGAAGGACGGTCGGATGGATGAACGGACGTCCCTATCACTTTATACCCTCCCAGTTTTCAAGCGGGGTATTATAAACGTACACTTTTACAAAAATCGAAGAATCATAATAAAATACATTCCAACTTTTCGGATAGCAGAACAAATTTTACCATTAATTTAAAATAAAATTTAAAGTCAACATAAGTATTCCTTTGGTTAGAACAACTCTTATATTTCAACTATTCAAACTGCTAAAGGCCCTTTCACAATTGGCGCACGAGCACTTTACAACACATTGCGATCGGAAAATTTTAGCTTCGCACTAACTCTCGCCGAGCTCTCGCATACGTTGCACGATGTTTCGCATTCGTTGCATGCGTTTTAGTGGTCGCATCAAGTCTCCTCAAAATAGTCGACATGCACACTATTCAGACGCGACCAAATGCGATCCATATTAATCGCAATTCAACTCACGAATATTAGTGCGAGCATCTTACAACGTTTTGTGTACTCGCAAGAGTGAGGCACGATTTTTAAAGGTCGTAAGATGAATCGCAGCTGTATATGCGTGTGTTGTGCGACCATGAGACTGTTGCTCAACGAGTCTCATGTAATCTTGCAACGTTTTACTATGCACGATTTATCAGCTTCAATTTCCCATGCTTTGCCACTAGTATATGTAAACCCTGTATAAGCTTCTCTGTTTCAGACCACAATTGATGCTTCACTCATACAAGCTCAGGCGGATTATGAACAGGGCTCGGCTGCTAAGGCAGGTCCTGGGCCTCCTCCTCCTCCTCCTGGGCCTTCCTTCTACGATTTACTTTGGCTTTCCCTGTAGCTTTTGTCATCTTTTTGAGTGACATCTCTTGCATTCGACTGACGAGGATCGGGAAAGGGTAGTATATATATCTCACTCGCACGATCATTCGTACTATGAAACGCATGATTGCACGAGCGCCTTACGTTCAATCTCATTGGTGCACGTTCAATCGTTCGATCACCTGATCACTCGCGCGATCCTTTCGCATTATCTTAGAACACTCGCTTTCATTGTACATCAGTCGCATATAGACGCAAGATATATCGTAAGATTTAATACACAACAGTCGCTTTAGATCGTTCGAATTTCGTACGAATACTTTTTCATATGCGATTATTTCAGCAACAGTTTACGATCCAACTTGAAGTTTTTCGGTCGCACGAATATTTTGTCGCTTCTGCTCGTGCGCCAATTGTGAAAGGCCCTTTAGATATTTCCCAGGTCACACACATGATCCTCTGTGATCTTGAAACGCTCTTGTCCAAGGCCAATTATATCGCTCCAGCTCGTCACCACAACATGGCATTCAGTATTTTATTTGTGTGCATGTATTGAAGAAAGCGCCATCATCCCAGTATCCCTCGCTTAAACGTTGGTTTCCATAAACCTGTAAACCAGGATACGGTGATCGGTTGCTGCAGAATATTTCAATACATGTACAAACATTTTTTTTTAGAGTTTGTCGGCTCGAGTCACGAAGCATACTATCTGTCCTGAAGCGAATACCGGTATTTCAGAACCTCCGACTTATCTTGGTCAGTTCCGTGTAGTCAACTTAAAATTCTGAAGAGTTTATAATTTGTAGGGCAAAATCAGCTTCAACTTTAGGAATTTTGTTTGCTCCTATTTTGCATTGCTTTGGGGCTTTTAATTAATAATAATTAATTTGGTTAATTAATACGGAGAGCAGAGTATGGAAAAATAATAATTAATTTGGTTATTTAATACCGAGAGCAGAGTATGGAAAAATGCATTTTAACTAAACAGTAAATCATCAGTAAACTATCAGTAGTGCCCCCACTCCACAGGAATCTCTGACCCCGGGGCTACACATTTCACAATTTTTGAAAAGGCACCCTTGTACATCATAACTGGTTGATTAATACCAAGAGGTAGATTTCAAAGCACTTTTTCTGTATCCCTGAGTATAATCATTAGACCCCCCTCCCTCCTCAATGGTACCCACGACCCGGCTGCTTTGAAATTCATAATTCTGAAAGAAATACCCTTGCTCATCATAACTATGTAGGTACCTGATTTGCTTATTATCGAGAAGCCGAGATGTTTTCCAAGAAATGTCGCTTTTCACTATAGAGCCCCACCGTAACAAAAGAATGCGAGACACAGGGGCAATTGGTTTGTTTTCAACAATTTTTCTTGTCCTTTAGCGACTCTCAATCGAATGCATTGTTAATTAATAATTGCCTTCCGATAAAATCCAATATTTCTTGTTAACGTAGTGTCAAATTTGCTTTTCTAAGTGATAAAACCGACCGTTTCTCTTTCAAACATAATTCCTTACCCTTCTATCCATGGTTGTTACAGTCCAAAAGTAACTAATGCATACAACTGTGGACAAAACACGTCATCAACCAATCACGTATGCTAGTGAAGTTAGATATAGAATATGAAAAATACTTTCGTTTCTGATTGATTGATGTGTAAATTGTTCAACGTCTCTCTCAAAATTTTTTCACTCATTTGAAGACGCCACTACTTACTGGCAGAGAGCTGCAAATTTTATCCTTTACTCGGCACTCAGGACCATCGAGCAGAGAGGGATTTTTTCGTGCCAGCACCTACTGCGACACGGGACCTCGGTTTATACGGTTTCATCCGAAGGACCGGTCTCCACGGCCAACGCTGGGATTCGAACCCGCGACGTAAGGATCAATTCCTTACTTCGCGACACTAGAGCAGACGCTCTGACCACTGCGCCACGCGGGAGACCTTTCGTTTCTGAAAAGTGAATAGAATGTCGAAAACAAACGCGTTATCGATTCTTAATTTGAGCGACGTCATGTTTTACAAATACTTTTTACTCGAAAAATGTACATTTGGCCTTCACCGTTAGATAAATAGTATCCATCAAACTTAGTTTCATGTTTTGTGGTTTCATCTGTGTATATATGGTCAATTTACCTCTGTTTAGAAGACTTTCGCTCAACTGTTTTTGAGCAAGCACTTGATCAACATCGATATGTTTATCCCCCCTTAGAAAAAAAGGGGGCTAATGCTTTGCTGCTGTCCATCGGACCACCGTTAGTTT
The DNA here is from genome assembly GCA_003671525.1 of Saccostrea glomerata. NCBI lineage: Eukaryota > Metazoa > Mollusca > Bivalvia > Ostreida > Ostreidae > Saccostrea > Saccostrea glomerata. The sequence continues at coordinate 1,399,064 of PRKT01000099.1, read as the reverse complement.
ACGCTCATTTTCTTCGCATTGGTTGCTGATATAGAATTAAAATTTGATATACAGATTTATCATAGTAATATCTAGGTCAAAAAATATTCTGGGTACGATCGGTCCATTTTGGACTGAGTTATGCCCCTCTGTCTTAGAAAAATTCCAAAATTCCAATAATTTATAGTTTCCGTTTATTTCCTTCCCAAACGTTGCACTTATTGAGATGAAATTTCGTATGTGGATTAAACATAAGAATATCGAAATCAAGTTCTGTTTTGGATATGATAGATTTATATTGGACAGCGTTATGCCCCTTGGACTTTGCAGAAGGTGCACATTTTGAAATGAAATTTAGTATACAGATTTATTAGATAAATATCTAGGCCAAATTTTGTTTAAGGTACGAATGATTGAATTTGGATAGAGTTAAGCCTCTTGGACTTAGAAGAATTCGTATTATATATAGTTTTATTTCATTTTCTTTGCAGAAGTTACACTTATTTAATTGAAATTCAATATACAGATTCATCATAGAAATATCTAGGTCAAGTTCTGCTTGAACTTAAAAAATCCCCATTATTTAAGGGAGGGGGTACAATTGTTTTACAAACATCTCTCATGAATAGTTGAAGTTGATGGTAGTTTGTTGGCTTTATAATGTTTACAAGTGAAAGTACAGAATCAATTGCATGAAAACAATTTTTCGACCCAACATGCAGCTCACGTAAAGAATAGATTCCATCTTTCAAATCAACACTGTATTTTAATGCCCCCGTAGTCGAAGACTCTTGGGTGTATAATTTTTGCTCTGTCCATTCGTCTGTCTGTTTATTCTGTAAAAATCTGTTGTATTCTTGTGTTTAGAATTTGCTTTGTTTTTTCAATTCTTTCATTTCTACAGGATAGCTTTTGACAAAGGGGTTTACCCGACTCTTACATTTTTTTTTTCATAAAAAAGGGGAGATGGGTATAATCCATACTTCAGGTGCCTGTGGTTTGTCCTTGGCATCAAACCGCAAATACGGTGAATCACAGTATCGGAACATATTTTGTTCTTGGTTGAAATACAGGAGAAAAATATATATATCTGTATTTTGATGATAATCTGTGGTCCGTTATTTTACTACATAAAGATGGTAATTGCATATTTCAGGACGAAAATGCGCTAATACATCGGGCTTGAATCGTCCAAAGCAAAGATTCGGCAGAAATAATCAACTTAAAACATTGAACTGGCCGCCTCAGAGCCCCAATCTCAATATCATTGAAAATTGTTTGTGGCTTTTGAAGAATGAATTTGAAATAAGAACCACGAAGATAATGTTTGTGATCTAATGTTTGTGATCTGAATAACTACTTCGTAACATCTGGATTCATATACCCATTACATTCACACATCCAGGGCACCTGATCCCACCTCTGATGTTATTCACCTGGCGGCGACCATTTTGATTTTTTAAGAACACTTTTGACGGGTGACTTGTATATGGCTTAATTAAAAAGATATTGTGCTGGATATGCTCAGCGGTAAAAGGGGAGGAGTGGCGGATGGGGATGGGTATCTCAAAGCGCAACAGACAGAAGGACGGTCGGATGGATGAACGGACGTCCCTATTACTTTATACCCTCCCAGTTTTCAAGCGGGGTATTATAAACGTACACTTTTACATAAATCGAAGAATCATAATAAAATACATTCCAACTTTTCGGATAGCAGAACAAATTTTACCATTAATTTAAAATAAAATTTAAAGTCAACATAAGTGTTCCTTGGGTTTGAACAACTCTTATATTTCAACTATTCAAACTGCTTAGATATTTCCCAGGTCACACACATGATCCTCTATGATCTTGAAACGCTCTTGTCCAAGGCCAGTTATATCGTTCCAGCTCGTCACCACAACATGGCATTCAGTATTTTATTTGTGTGCATGTATTGAAGAAAGCGGCGTTCTGCACCGTGCGCGCCATCATCCCAGTATCCCTCGCTTAGACGTTGGTTTCCATAAACCTGTAAACCAGGATACGGTGATCGGTTGCTGCAGAATATTTCAATACATGTACAAACATTTTTTTTTTAGAGTTTGTCGGCTCGAGTCACGAAGCATACTATCTGTCCTGAAGCGAATACCGGTATTTCAGAACCTCCGACTTATCTTGGTCAGTTCCGTGTAGTCAACTTAAAATTCTGAAGAGTTTATAATTTGTAGGGCAAAATCAGCTTCAACTTTAGGAATTTTGTTTGCTCCTATTTTGCATTGTCTTTGGGGCTTTTAATTAATAATAATTAATTTTGTTAATTAATACGGAGAGCAGAGTATGGAAAAATAATAATTAATTTGGTTATTTAATACCGAGAGCAGAGTATGGAAAAATGCATTTTAACTAAACAGTAAATCATCAGTAAACTATCAGTAGTGCCCCCACTCCACAGGAATCTCTGACCCCGGGGCTACACATTTCACAATTTTTGAAAAGGCACCCTTGTACATCATAACTGGTTGATTAATACCAAGAGGTAGATTTCAAAGCACTTTTTCTGTATCCCTGAGTATAATCATTAGACCCCTCCCTCCTCAATGGTACCCACGACCCGGCTGCTTTGAAATTCATAATTCTGAAAGAAATACCCTTGCTCATCATAACTATGTAGGTACCTGATTTGCTTATTATCGAGAAGCCGAGATGTTTTCCAAGAAATGTCGCTTTTCACTATAGAGCCCCACCGTAACAAAAGAATGCGAGACACAGGGGCAATTGGTTTGTTTTCAACAATTTTTCTTGTCCTTTAGCGACTCTCAATCGAATGCATTGTTAATTAATAATTGCCTTCCGATAAAATCCAATATTTCTTGTTAACGTAGTGTCAAATTTGCTTTTCTAAGTGATAAAACCGACCGTTTCTCTTTCAAACATAATTCCTTACCCTTCTATCCAAGGTTGTTACAGTCCAAAAGTAACTAATGCATACAACTGTGGACAAAACACGTCATCAACCAATCACGTATGCTAGTGAAGTTAGATATAGAATATGAAAAATACTTTCGTTTCTGATTGATTGATACAGATGTGTAAATTGTTCAACGTCTCTCTCAAAATTTTTTCACTCATTTGAAGACGCCACTACTTACTGGCAGAGAGCTGCAAATTTTATCCTTTACTCGGCACTCAGGACCATCGAGCAGAGAGGGATTTTTTCGTGCCAGCACCTACTGCGACACGGGACCTCGGTTTATACGGTTTCATCCGAAGGACCGGTCTCCACGGCCAACGCTGGGATTCGAACCCGCGACGTAAGGATCAATTCCTTACTTCGCAACACTAGAGCAGACGCTCTGACCACTGCGCCACGCAGGAGACCTTTCGTTTCTGAAAAGTGAATAGGATGTCGAAAACAAACGCGTTATCGATTCTTAATTTGAGCGACGTCATGTTTTACAAATACTTTTTACTCGAAAAATGTACATTTGGCCTTCACCGTTAGATAAATAGTATCCATCAAACTTAGTTTCATGTTTTGTGGTTTCATCTGTGTATATATGGTCAATTTACCTCTGTTTAGAAGACTTTCGCTCAACTGTTTTTGAGCAAGCACAAGTTGATCAACATCGATATGTTTATCCCCCCTTAGAAAAAAAGGGGGCTAATGCTTTGCTGCTGTCCATCGGGCCACCGTTAGTTTACGCTCATTTTCTTCGCATTGGTTGCTGATATAGAATTAAAATTTGATATACAGATTTATCATAGTAATATCTAGGTCAAAAAATATTCTGGGTACGATCGGTCCATTTTGGACTGAGTTATGTCCCTTTGTCTTAGAAAAATTCCAAAATTCCAATAATTTATAGTTTCCGTTTATTTCCTTCCCAAACGTTGCACTTATTGAGATGAAATTTCGTATGTGGATTAAACATAAGAATATCGAAATCAAGTTCTGTTTTGGATATGATAGATTTATATTGGACAGCGTTATGCCCCTTGGACTTTGCAGAAGGTGCACATTTTGAAATGAAATTTAGTATACAGATTTATTAGATAAATATCTAGGCCAAATTTTGTTTAAGGTACGAATGATTGAATTTGGATAGAGTTAAGCCTCTTGGACTTAGAAGAATTCGTATTAAATATAGTTTTATTTCATTTTCTTTGCAGAAGTTACACTTATTTAATTGAAATTCAATATACAGATTCATCATAGAAATATCTAGGTCAAGTTCTGCTTGAACTTAAAAAATCCCCATTATTTAAGGGAGGGGGTACAATTGTTTTACAAACATCTCTCATGAATAGTTGAAGTTGATGGTAGTTTGTTGGCTTTATAATGTTTACAAGTGAAAGTACAGAATCAATTGCATGAAAACAATTTTTCGACCCAACATGCAGCTCACGTAAAGAATAAATTCCATCTTTCAAATCAACACTGTATTTTAATGCCCCCGTAGTCGAAGACTCTTGGGTGTATAATTTTTGCTCTGTCCATTCGTCTGTCTGTTTACTCTGTAAAAATCTGTTGTATTCTTGTGTTTAGAATTTGCTTTGTGTTTTCAATTCTTTCATTTCTACAGGATAGCTTTTGACAAAGGGGTTTACCCCCTGCTTAGTCTTATCTTGTCCTTTTCTTTTTTTCTGATGAGATCAGCTTTCTACGATCTTTCTACAATATTCATGTTCTAATACAGACAACTGCTTTGGTTATGATTAATGGGTAGATTGTGTTGAAAAGAATTTATTTCGTCTCAAGAAATACTTTTTTATCCTCGAGTCTTGTGTTGATTACTTTTATTTAGAAGCTTGTACGTGTATTTGTCTAATGTGTATGGTTCTTTTCTGTTATTACTAAATGTTCATAGGCTCGAAAACTTGTCTTGGAGTGACATGTATGTTGATCATAAAGCCTTTCCTCTCAGTTTTTCAAATTTTTGTATAAGATATTCTTTTAATCAGATCTTCATTGGTCATCCCTATCTCCATATTTAGAATAAATGTCGGTAAGACTGAATAATTCTCATAAGTTTCCAGGTGAGTGAAGTGGCACATGGGCCTCTTGTCTAATTAATAGAACTTAAAAACATATTATTATATATTATGTACGTCAATAAATATTTGATATGTTTTGCTGCCATATAGATGTACATTTATTTGCATTCGAAGTGCAACTTGCATACAATTGATAAGCTAAGACCTTCTAAATTTAAACAAATTTATTGTAAAACAATTCTCAACAAACTGAAATATTATTTCATAAATATTAACAATTATATACAGCTGTGCGATATGATGGTGATACATAAATGTTACATAATGATATGATTTGTTCAGATGATTACTTCCTTCCAAGAATAGCAGAAAATAAATAACGAGCGGGAATAAGCACATGATCTATAATGTGTACTACTCCGTTAGTGGCGCTTATATCGGCTTTTGTTACGTGGGCATTGCGATTTACTGTGACGCTGCCAGTACCCAGAAGTAAAAAAAATTAGTATTTAGGATACAACCATTATTTTGTACCATGAAATAGATCTTCAAAAACAAGCAGTCCATGTTTTAAGTATAAACCTTACTGCTGACTCCGAGCCTGATGACGTCATGATGAGTATCAAGAGTTCTAACATATTCGCGGTTGTAAAGACCAGCTGAGTATTCAGTATGTGGAACAACATGGTACTCCAGAATTTCTAAAATATTAAATCAAATATAAGAAATATACGTAAAGATTTCAAGGGAAGACTAAATCACATCTGTTGAAATGGCATCCTTTTTAATTGTCGCATCTACGTACCTTTTAAAAGGTTTGGGTTTCTCCTCAGATTGTCCAAAACATGGCTACCAAGTCTGGCAAATGCTGCATTTGTTGGTGCAAATACTGTTAATCCATCGCCTGGAAGATTAAAGAAATAGATGTATTTTATGGGCATCTTAGTTAAAATTGTTCCTCATGATTTCACTTTAAGAAGATGTAAAACATCATATATGAATACTGCAAATACCTTGGAGAGCTCCAGCCAAGCCAGCTGACTGGACCTTTGACAGAAGAGTGCTGAGGTCACTGTTTCCGGCCACGAGATCCACAATACTTCCTTCAGGGGGCATCATCACGGTGTCGATTACGTGGACCATTCCGTTTGATGCGGTCAGATCAAAATGGGTGATTTTGGATCCTTCCACTGTCACAACCTTTCATTGAAAGATTTGGATAATATTTAATTTCCTATATTGTGCAAACTGCAACAATATTTCCATTGCCAAAGATGAAGAACAATTCAAATTAAGGTCTTTGATGCACTTATACACCTTATACACTCAGCAATTCCATGGTTAAACAATAACAAAGAAAGTATGTGGTATTCTACATCTTTTCATTGGGTAAAATCTGAACCCTATAAACAAACAAAAACAATATAAAGAGGCAAGACCTACATGGTTATGACTGTAGATGTTGAATCTGATTTTGGTTCCCGCCAACGTCTCCAACTGAAGTTCATTAGAGGCATCAGCTTTGTGGATGGACCCCTTGACCACGTGATATTTCAGGATGTTGGCCAGAGCTGTTGTGTCCTTTGAAAGACTGTCAAGTGTAGCTTGTGGAAGCTTGGCAAAAGCAGCATTTGTTGGAGCAAAAATAGTGAATTCCCCTGAAAAGAACATACTGGTTGTTCTAAAGATATCTCTTGATCAGAGAAAATGTTTCTATATTCTGTAGTCTCTTAAATACACAATTAAAAAATCGTGTAAATATCTTCAAATGACAAATGTCGAGGTAGTAAATTGATAATTGACAACTCTTTGTTCATAAATTATCCTGGTATAAACATTACTTATATTTAATCCGTAATCATTGCAGGTAGATGTAAAAGAGGGGGGTTGATATTTTTTAATTCCTTTAATGTTTGTAATCATGAAGCATACAATTAAATTTGATATAAGACCGAATACATTAATTATGCATTATCTTGCATAGCTTTTTATCTTACCTCCCAACAAAGCATCAGCTAATCCTGCTTGCTGTACAAGAGCAATAAGAGTTGTTTCCCCGTCGTTTTGGAGAACTTCTACTAGGTTTCCAGCGAAAGCACTCTGTACAATCACAGCCAATGTTAGGAAGGCAATCATTTTGCGTTTTTAAAGTTTGGATCGAACTGTGTAATGGATAGAATATCCAAAGTTTATAGTATCCATCCTTTATGTAAATCAAAGAGCTGTTTTATGCAACATGAACAGTATAAGATTCGAAAATGTGACTTTAAAATGTTTCATAATGCCCTTATGGAATTGCTGGGCACCAAGAGGAGCCAATGTTAGGAAGGCAATCATTTTGCGTTTTAAAGTTTGGATCGAACTGTGTAATGGATAGAATATCCAAAGTTTTATAGTATCCATCCTTTATGTAAATCAAAGAGCTGTTTTATGCAACATGAACAGTATAAGATTCGAAAATGTGACTTTAAAATGTTTCATAATGCCCTTATGGAATTGCTGGGCACCAAGAGGGAAGTAGCATAAGCAAATTTATAGGAAAAAAACAATTTTTCGTTTGATTATTTGGGGGGGGGATTTTGAAAATGTAGCAGTAGCAACTTTGTTTTCTTGTACAAGATTCAATAACTTTAAACAAATATAACAAGAATATAAGCTAAGATTAAGGGGCCTCAACACGTTTTCCACGTTTCTTGAGGAATTCTTCCGTTGACCAGACTAAGCCACGTACAGTACGTGTTATCATGTGTACGATTATAAAGGCTTTTATCAAATAGAAGACAGGTACACGTGTAACAGACAACAATGACAAATCTAGAATATTTTCAAAGAGAAATTTTTAAAAGGGTTACATCTGTTATTAAATTTACACACCCATCCTCATATTATTTACCTTAAAATTTTAGCAGTAGTCAAGTAAGAGAAATTAAATAAGCAATTTCATGCAATCATGTTATAAAAATTATAAAATGTCTTGTAATAGATACAGAAGAGAGCAGTCCCATCTGTTTATAAAAGTTATAAAATGTCTGGTAATAAATACAGAAGAGAGCAGTCCCATCTGTTTATTTATTTCTCTCAATTATTCAAATTTTGTTTTCAGAAATTTTAATTTCATTAAGTGAGAAGCCACCAAACAATTATTAGTTTATATCTACACTCAATCCGGGTAATTTTGTACATTATGGGTGTTGAACGTATAATTGCAACCAGAAAATGATAGGTGCTTATATTATCAATATCCCTTCATTTTAAACGTATTGAGAGCGTGCTTATTTCGTCTCTAAATATTAAATCTTTTTCTTTTGAGGGTACGGAGGGGATAAATTCGATTGACAATGGGGTAATATTGAACAGATAAATGGGATAATTTCGTTAATGTTAGGAAAATTCGAGCGCAGAGAAAAAATACAATTGAGGTGAAATTTTCAGAGAAATTTATTATTATTATTTTTGGGAAAACATATATATATATATATACAAATACATAACGGCAGCATTTACATAAAATTCTCAGTTCAACTTCCTATAAATCATGAACCAAAAACACAAACACTTTTTTAATTACAGAGAAGGATATGGAGATAACGTACAGTATTCAATATCAAAGTCCATAAAACAATACAAAATAGGAGCAGAGCAAACACGGACCTCCGAAACATCAGAGGTCGGATCAGGTGCCATGGAGGAGTGAGCAGTTCCTGCTGACCGGTCACACCCGCCGTGTGCTCTTTGTCATGATCGTGAAATAACGGAAAAATCCGTCGTCAATTCAATGTATAAATAATGTATACTAACAAATAGTATGAAAAAAAAACGACAGTCGGCATTTGACTTAATGATAAATCGTATTTGCTGACAATGCCATTGTTTCGACCATAGAACTTACAAAATGATGACTTTAAACGAGACTGCTGTTATTTCTTGTTTCATCAATTTTCTTGTCAATAATTTACTTCGTTTTAGAAATTGTTCATACGTAGATCATGCTCTTGCGCATCGAATCAACTGAGATATATTCACTCCGAATGCAGGCGATGAAGGTATATCGCTGCATAAGGGAAGTTGACGATAGAAAAGTTAAAGTCATCACGTTTATCATAGAGCTTGGTTGTGAGATTACCATTAGCGTCTTTTTCAAGTAAAATATCCAAGTATGAAACAGATTTGTCAGACTCTGGTATCTTTTATCTCAAGCTCTCCAGGATATTTTGTCGGCGTAGGAATGGGAATTACCATTGTTAATTGATAATACGTCGTCGATATATCTAAATGTCGATTTGAAGGCCACAGTAAGTGTTTTCTTCTTTTCACGCACAAGATTTTGCACAAATTCTGCTTTATATGAATACAAAAATAGGTATGATAATAACGGAGCGCAATTGGTACCCAAGGGAATTCCAATAGATTGTTGGAAGAACTGGTCTCCAAAAACCACATAGATATTGTCTATCAGAAACTCAAGCATGTCTTTGATGTCAACGTTAGAGTACTTGTGTGTACAATCACATGCGTTTTAACAAAATAATCTTTCAAATGACCAATGATCAGGTAAGTAAATTTACGAGTTCCAGGGTCGGAGGGGGGGG
>PRKT01000099.1:1370787-1386887 GCA_003671525.1 Saccostrea glomerata | reverse complement strand
CTATCACAATTTTGAATGCATAACCATGCAATGGAAGTATAAGATATTCAAAGCTGAACTAGAATCACGAGAAGCCTATATTTTCATTTTCAATCAAATCTTTTATCACTGACTTCATATGCGTCAGAACCGGGGGAGGGGGGCTTAGCCCCCACTTTTTTTTTTATTTTGCAGTGATAGACATTTTCTATGTATTGAAAATTGAGGTTTACCTTTTTTATTGGTTTACCCCCCCCCTTTCAATTTGCTTCCGACTCCTATGGACTTGATTAATCCATCTGATGAGCAAATGCACTTAAATATCTATGTGCGTACTTATTTTAAAAAAAATATATTTATTTATATTGCTTTGAAGACAGTCTGAAATAAAAATGACCGAACCACGTGTTCCCTGGGTCCTGATCACGTGATAATTCCTATCGTTTATGCAGTATAGGTTATGCCGCAAGGCGCTTTGCAAAATATGGAATCGAAATTATTCTTTTATCATTCACAACATTCGCAGGTCTGTAGCATATTCAATTTTTATGAGCTGAACAGTTTTTGATTTTTTATTAACCATGAACTATATGTACCATGTCGTTATGATGCAACCGGAAATTCAAAATTTTCTTTTATTTCTATATAGTACCTTTTGTAAACTCTTTTTATATAGTCAAAAATTATCAAATATCTTGATGAGAAATAACAATGAAATTGAAACTGTATAACAATAATATTTTAATTTTGTGTTTATTAAGCATTAAAAAAAATATTTTACTTATGATTTTCTACATGTTATCAAAGAAGAAGTATTATGCTGAATTATAGAATAACTTCTCAATTCTGAATTATAAAATTACTTCTCAATTCCCATGTTCACTATCTAACACAACCATGCACAGAGAGATCAGCCGCTGCGATAATAATGGGTCTTTCCGTTTATCATAACGGGCCTCCGTACCCGTAACCATGCAGACAGAAATAATCTTTTTCTTGTTTAATTCCATAAAACCTTTCCAGTTTAAGTTGACAATCGCAACAAGAGTCAACTTGTGCACATTAATGAGCAATAAGTGAGATTCAAACAGGCTTAATTACCCCCGCAATCATCGGTTGCTATGTTAAAAATGCAACTTCCGTTAAAAAAAAGAGTGCTCGCATTATTAAACGCAACGGTAGAAAATAAATTAAAATTCAAAACATGCAAGCATGACAGTTTTTGTTCATTTTAATACCCACCATGACTTGCGGTTCAAACGCCTTGCATGGTATCGGATGAAATTGAGAGTATCCACGACGGGAAATATAGCGTAATTTCACTATAATATTAAAAATATTAAAAACTGACATATGATTTTGATGAATTTCTTCCTTAGAAAGGGACGTATGAGTATAAGTAGGATTACCACTTGTAGAGTACAATTTATTTAATGAGCTTTACAAACGAAGGCAAAGTTGTTACCTGCTTTGTCGGCAGGGACCAGTACGTACTGATCATGTATTCTATCTTATTCTTTTAGCACTTCTGGATTATTGAACACAGAAGGATACATGTTTTTCATATTGCCCCTTAACCTTTTAATACGCGACTTTAACATGAATCTGATACATTTAATCCATTCTGACGAAGTGTCAACGTCTTCTTTTTCATATCTTACCCATCGTTTGGCGTAATTTTCAACAGAATGCATAAAACTTATGAAATTCTGACGTCTGTTGAAGGATCGGGGTTCCCTATATTTTGGACCTTTTAAAATAAGCGATCTAATGTCCTCATTATTAATTTTATTTACGTCACGTGTCCAGCAGGACTTTAATTGTAGGGCGAAGAAAACATGAACATGAAGGAGGATTATGTTTAAGGTACTCGGTATCCAGGCCTAGTTTTTATTTTGTAGTTGAAAAGTTTGGAAGCATTGTCGATGTATATTTGTAGGATATTCAAGGTTTAGTCTTAAACTTGAAATATTGTGGAATACAGGACTGGACCCTTTTGTGATAAAGAATATTACTTATATTTACCGCGTCAATTCCTTTATTGGCATATTGAAATTTAAGGAAAAGACGGATTGTTTTAACTGCATTTTCTTCAGTAAAACGTGCGGGTTTAAAAAGCCTATGATTTGCAATATCCTTAGTCATAGATCTGAGCCTATATTCTGGTGTCGAGGAATCAAAATTTGGACTTCCTTGGCCTTTTCAAGAAGACTATTTAAAAGTTTTAAAGTAGATTTTAGAGTAAATTTTGGTGCTAATATGGAATATAATGTAGACGTAACTGTTTATTTACATAAGGTAGTAATGAATCAAAAGAGTTCGCGTCTAATTGTTTTTCACATTTTGCTTATGTGCTCTATCTTTTTCAGTTTTCTCATCTCTTGCTTGTTCCTTACACTTGCTTTCTTTTGTTTCCGCCTAAACATGGCTGAAATATTGCCTCCTCGGCATTAAACAAAAATTGAATAAAAAGTTAATCAATTTTTTTTATTGTAAAATTTCATCGGATGTGAGAACTAAGTGCTATGTTTTCTCCTATTATAATTACTTTGCGACTTTAATCGTGTTTTACTTTTCTGCTCGGGAGACGGAACATCAAAGAGGGTAGACAGCTGACTGTTACATAAGTGTGGAAATTCACTGTCACATTTAGGAGCAATGAGTTCGACATTAACACAACCATTTGCAAGACAAGAAAGAATTCGTGAGGCGGTAACAGTGTCGGAGAGATTAAAAACTTGATTTTCGGCCACTAGGGTAATCAATAAAAAGTATCTAGAATTCTAGATCTCTGTTTTTTAAAGAAGACGGTACAAATGCAAGTTTTCATACAAAACTAGAAGAAGGACGCTCACTGACTGCCTGTTTGCACCCAAAAGAGGATATTTCCGGTTGCTGAAAATATTGAACTGATCAAGTGGCCAATCCAGATGGAATCGGATAGGATTCTAAATCAGTTGACTCGGCGGAGAAAGAAATCCGACTGAGCGCTGACACAGAAGAGTCATAGATAGAAGGAATCGAATTGGGAAGGTTGTAGTAGGATTAGAGTAGTCATTAGAGATCGTCAAAGATGTCGCATTTTACATGAGCACTGGTCCAAAAGTTACTGTCAATGGCAGGTTTAGTGATGGAATGACCCTGGTGAGGGTATAAAAGATCTATCTAGGGGAAATATCTGTCGCACTAAACCCACTACTAATGTTCTATGGTGACAGGACTCTCCTAAAAGCTTTGTCTAAATGGATCTGGCAAATACTTCTCGTTATCGATGCTGTCGGCGCTTGCATTCATGTACTCTGAGCAGACACGCTTGTACGTTGCTTTCAAAGTAGCGTTTGTGTTTATGCCAAGCTAAGGTTGCAAAAAGTGTGTTGTGTGCGGGGTCAAGGCGAAGATGTGACTACCATTTTATAAAGCATCTTCCAGCAGCCCAGTTATTTCATGGCTGGTAGGACTGTCAAGAATTAGAAATTTCTTACTTCTTATTTGGTGCTGACTTTTTAAAATTGGGAACTTTTTTTTAGAAGATAAGTAAAAAAGCTTTACAGAAATTAAGCATAAGTTTTCATGAGTGAAAAATTATCTAATGGTTGGTAAAACAGCAAACAAACAATCTAAGGGGGGAATCTGACCAAAAAAATTCACAAGTTTACTATGTAACTACATGTATTCCATTTTTAAAAATCCTCATCAGAAAGTTGTCCTGAGAGGAAATTTTTATATTCTTTTTTCTGTACAAATTCATTTCCAATAGCAGCTAAATTTAAATTGTCCATCTTCTCCGTGTACGTTTGCAGAATCAAAAAGTGGTTGAGTCTTTTTGTGACATCTTGGATTGAATTGTAAGATTTCATTACTGCAGGGTTAATGAATGACCTCTCGCTGATGTCACAACATTAATTGCCAGCATGACAAAGATTAAACGAATAATGCGCGCTACTTGGCTAAATAGAGCCCATTAACCCCCTCTATCAATTGTTATACAATTATCTCTACTGATGCCTCTCCTGGACCATGATGGATTGATAATTATTGTTAAACGCCGAGTCGGCAATATTTCAGTTATTTTTAGGCCCCTGGATGACCTTTAAGGTCAGTTTTCAGGGTCTAGTATAAAGGTCCATTCTTCGATTTCTATCGTGTGAAAGTTGCATTAAAATGCAGCTCGTCATAAATCTGACCACTTAATACTTTGGTCAATAGGTTCTCCAGACTGGCATAAAGATTGATTGTATATTGTTTAACGCCGAGTCGGCAATTTTTTAGCCCTGTTTCGGCGGACTTTTAGTTTAAATGATCGGTCTTTAACAGTTTTTGGTTTCTCTAGCGGCCCCCAGTGAGTCTACCCGTCTTCGAACTCCAGAGAAACGATCCAAGGGGGTTGTCATCTTTGACACGGGGCACCATTTAACGTCCCGTACGATGGACTTAAAATTAAAAAAATATTGTATAAACTGTTTAAAAATCAAGCTTGCACAAAGAGCATAGTCCGGTTGATCCATCCTGTCTTTCATATAATTTACTGCAAGTGCTACGTTAGGCTTCAAAGTAATATTTCCGATAGTCTTCAACTACTGATGCTGGGACTTAAGATTGTAAACCAATGTCAAGACGATTTGGACATTTTATTTCTTTTGAAAGCTGTGGTGCATTTACTTTCACTTCCTGTTTTCTCGTCTCAATCTTCTCTCAGAAAAGAGCAAAGTGTTCCCCATTCCTTAAATTCGAATGTTTAACTATAGTGAGATACGCCCCTAACTTCTCACTTCCAGCTCTTTCAATACTTTACCCGTACATTTTGAAGGACATCGTGTGGGACAAAGGACCTGGATGTCTGGGGAGTTTGTATGTTCCAATACCTTTTGATTTGTTTTCAAATATGGCTATCCTTTCAGGTGAAAATTTAAATTTTCACAGGTATTTTTCAAGGCGTTTAGAATTGACCTCCAAACTTTAATTGCATCACCACAAGCAAGATTAAGAGCATGGTCATAGCAGTGCATATACTGCTCGCTTTTCTATCGAACTGATGCGAGATACTTAGATCCAACTATAGCTGTTGTCATATTGCACTTACCTCATAAAAGAATCAAATGACATGTTACATTTCCCAGGTACATCCTTGATGGCATTGAAGATAGTTGATAACTATGTGTCCTCAATATGGTATAATCCAAGAAAGGTTTCACGAGGCTCAAAATTATTGTAATCCACCCAAAACAAATTACAAGTGGCTCTTTGTTAGAGCTATCAACGTTGTCATCAGCCGCAATTGTTAACCATTCCGCCATCTGCGTTCAAAAATCTGTTGGTGTAGAATTTCATAAGCTTTTATCTTAAGAAATTTAATTTGAAGTTTCAGTGATTTTTTAAAGATCATTTACACTACATTATTTTAGAAGTTGAAAAAATGACAACGGTTTCTTTTCCGTAACGGTTTCCCATTCTTTGTTCTTAAACTCTTCGTTTGCGGTTAAAGGGTAACAAGATGATTTGGATGATACCTAGACCCATGGTATTCTCTTATACCCCGTCTCTACTCCACAATATATGAAGTGTATGTGTATGGTTAGCAGGGTAGTCTCTGGTGTAAATTCCATTCAATATAGGTCTATGATTATAATTTACGGCTGGATTGACTATAAAATTTCAATAGAACTTCAGCAATACTTACAAGCTGAAGTATACCACTCCAAGATCGATCCACAAAAGTGTTAATAGCTTCTGATTGTGTATATTGTGTCAGGGTGAGGGGGAGTTTTTGTTCAAGAGAATCTTATCAGTTTTCAGTTTAAAGCAAACCTGCAGATGCAGTTGCCAATAGCAGAAAAAGACAGATTATAAACTTATTAGACATCACAGGGGAAATAACATCATTTGGAACATTATTTTGACAAAAGCATTATTTTGACAAAAGCAATTTCTACAACATACCTAAACAAGCCTGCACACAGCAAATTAACTGATTTTTCAGAACACGCTAAATAAAACAAAAATTTAAGTATAACTCACAAACTTTAATCCAAAGAAAAACTTACACCCATCGTTATTCTACAGGAGCACAGACAAAAACAGACAAAAACATTTGAGATAGAAAACAAACATAATTTCACAAGTTCAACCAGTTGAATGAAATAAACTTCTAAACGCCTTTTGAACAAGAGGCCCATGGGCAACATCGCTCACCTGAGCGCAATGGCTAGTTAAAAAGCACAATTCAGCTCAGTATAAAAAGTTTACAATTTACTTGTTGGGAGAGGGGGATTGGAATTTTTTATAAATTGAAAATGTCACTATATCAATAAAGTATATATGTACAATTTCGCCATACTTGAGGAGAAGAATTTTAAAGATTTTTCCTACATATTTCTATGTAAAGATCTGATTCCAATTATGGCCCAACTTTATGGCCCGTCCACAGACAAAGAGCCCTTTGAAAGTTCCTAAATCCAACATAGTGTTTTACTTTACTTAATTTATTAAAATTTTTATTTTACTAAATAAATACTCCTATGTTTTATTAATTCTTCAATGCAATAAATTGTTTTCTATCTACTTTTCACTGGCCCCAGAAGGTGCCTTTATAACCACATACACCTCAGCGGAAGTTGCAGTGTAAAGATCTTGTACCTGTGGATTTTTGATATTTTTTAAGGTTACCCCTCAAAGGCCGTAAAAGCAGAGTGTTCACTAGAACATTTTATTATAAACGTATAAATTACCAGTTCTTTTCATTTGAATGTTCTCTTGAAAAACAACCATGAAGCGAATATTGTACATTTTTCAACAATACAAATGTATATCTTTAAATATGACAAAATCTTTATGACTTTTTTTGCTTACTGTTTGTATGAATTAATGACTTTAATATTTTAATCATTTTAGTAGATTGTTTTTCTTCATTACGCACTACCGCCGAAACATAGCTGAAAAATTGCCGACTCACGTTAAACGATATACAATCAATCAATCAATCAGTAAGCACCTGAAAGCGACTAGTGTGCTCTTCTCTTCCGTTATCACTATAACACCCTTCGATCACAGGTAGGATTGAAAACATCTGGTGATCGAAACTGTCGTTATAATCCTGCATCCCTCTTCTTTCTGTGGAAATGGGTCCCTATATAAATGCCTTAGACTCCTGACAAGTGAATTTGTGAATTCTTTAAACACTGACCACTTCACATTAACCAGAAATGAGCAAATGTAGATGAGATGACATTTGTGGAGATGTTGCTGTTTTTAGACACTGTATGAGAATTTCAAGAGCATAAGGCGTGTTCTGAAAAATCAGTTAATTTGCTGTGTGCAGGCTTGTTTAGGTATGTTGTAGAAATTGCTTTTGTCAAAATAATGCTTTTGTCAAAATAATGTTCCAAATGATGTTATTTCCCCTGTGATGTCTAATAAGTTTATAATCTGTCTTTTTCTGCTATTGGCAACTGCATCTGCAGGTTTGCTTTAAACTGAAAACTGATAAGATTCTCTTGAACAAAAACTCCCCCTCACCCTTACTTTCGTTGCCACTGACAATGTAGGATTCATGATTTGCAATGAAATCATCAACAACAGAGAGACACTACATGCGCATCATTAAATTCCTTGTATATGCCTACATGTAAAATGGCACATTAAGACCAAAAAACAACGGTGAGAATTTAGAGATGCTGGCCAGAATTACTCCACTGTTGATCCGTCTTACGCCTGCTCTGAAAAACATGGAGAGCAAAGCTGAAATTGAAAGCAATGTTGTACATTAATTTCTGGTTTGGGGTTCGACGATGTCGAACAGAGGGCTCTAGGTTATCTGCGAGGATGTTTCTGGCACAAGGCAATATTTTAGTTCTGCAGACATGGCATAAGAAAATATTTCCAAAATCTGCCAACTTTTATTATGATCTGAAATATTAATTCAAATCAATATCATTAAACCAAATGTATACAGGGTGTTTCAGAAAACATGCAACCATTTCCTTTCCCCATTTTATTTATATGCAAATACAATCATACTCATGTTTTATGCTTAATTATGAAAAAAATGTACAAATTAATTATGACGTCATATATGACATCATTGGAAATCAGGCAACTTGAATTTTGCAACAGGGATTTTACTAAAAAGCAATTAGCAGAAATTGTGAAACTATGTTATCAAAGCGTGTCACCAGTTCTAGTGACGAGAACAATGAAGAAACGGTATTCAGAGTGCAAAGAGCTTTAATAAATGGAAATTATACAGAATTGTTAAAAATTTTGAAACCAGTGGAACAGTTGGTGATCAAAGAAAGGGAAAAGGTGGAAGAGCAAAGACAACTAGAACAGATGAAAACATTGAGAAGGTTTAAGACATTGTTTCAGAGACTCCTACTAAATCCGTTAGTAAAATAACCGAGCTCTTAAACGATTGTGACTCGAAAATAAGCAAATCAAGCCTGTATCGGCTGCTTAAATATGATTTACATATTACACCTTATCGAATCAGTATTATGCAGCATTTAAAACCCAGCGATATTCAGGCAAGGATGGCATTTGGATCATGGGCTAAGGAACGTAACGCACATTTCTGGGAAAAGGTCTGGTTTTCAGACGAGGGGCATTTTTACCTGAACTCAAATGTTAATAAACAGAACATCCGTTTTTAGGGAATAGCAAAACCTAATTTCTACGTAGAAAAACCTCTCCACAGTGAAAAGCTTGATAGACAGCTTGGGCGGCCCCTAGTGCAAGTGGAATCATTGGTCCGTTTTTCTTTGAAGGTTCCAATGCATTAGTTGAGTCTGTCAACTCAGAAAGATATCTGAAATTGCTACAAAAGAAATTTTTACCTTCATTGCAGAAGAAACCTGGTGTAGAAAATGCATGGTTTCAGCAAGATGGAGCTGCCCCTCATACTGCCCAGCGTGTCTTAGACTGTTTAAAACAAACATTTGGAGGACGATTCATCTCTTAAATCAGTGAAAATCTGGCCCCAACACTCACCTGACCTAAACCCTCTTGACTTTTATCTTTGGGGACATGTTTAATGGACACTTTTTATAAAAGACAACCAAAAACAACACAAGAACACAAAATGGCCATAAAAAATGAAATCAGACTGATTAATCGGGAAACTTGTGAACTAGTTGTCATAAATTTCTTACAAAGGATAGATTTACTGATTCAGCAAAATGGACGCCATTTAGAACACATTTTGTAACTTATTGAAAATTTTCAAAATTCCCAAATCCCTTTGTAACTCATGATTTATTCGCCATATTTATTTTATTTTTAAAAAAAATCTTGAAATAGTGCACTTTAATTTGATATATTGGTGCATGACACTGGATAAAACTCTAGTAAAATATAATCATTCAAAATGGTAGCATGTTTTCTGAAACACCCTGTATGACTATAAGGGTGGATATGAATTGACGTGTCCATTATTTTTTATTGAAATTTTACTTAGAATTTAAACTAATTGCACTCTGGCATGAAGCAAGCGCTTTTGAGCTTCTAAAACCAAGCATTTTGGCGAGGCTAACTCCCACAGGAGTGAGTTTTAAAATAGCTATAGTCATGTTTAATCTCAAAATTTCCATGACATGAAATAATTTTCTCCATAATTTAATCAAAATTTAAACTAAATCAATATTTCATGTATTAGTATATTTAATTTGGTATCTACCAGTAAGCATCAGCATATTTTTGTAATTTCTTCGCTCCTCATCAGCATCCTATCATTAACACATCTTTCAAGGATTTGCCGAGCATCGTCGTGTCCTTTGAATCTGAGGGGGGTTGCGTGGTGTGCAACAGACCTCGGCCGATCATCGGTCGATGTTGGACCAAACATTGGCCCAAAGTCGACCGACGTACGAACGATATTCACCAATATATGATCGATGTAATATACAGTAGTGTGACATAAATGAGTTCGCAAAATGGTCGCCGTCATTCATGCGTGCGGTGCACTTGCGGTATATAAAATCTAATTTCTATCAATAAAATAATATTACCACTTACCTTTTTGTGTTAGTACTTTGTTATATAGCCTCTAGAGCGAAGAGCACTTCGAATTCTCCTAGGAATGCTTGCATATAAACTCTGAATATAGTGCAAAGGGAGGCTACTCCATATTTCATGGACGATTCGCTCCAGATCATTCGCATTTCTGATCTCATGTGTCCTCCTTTGTACACGGATTTTGAGCACTCTCCAGACATTTTCTATAATATTGAGATCAGGACTGTGTGGGGGCCACGGTAGAGTGTTAACGTTGTTGTCTTGTTTCCAACGATTTGAGAAAGCGGAGACATGACAGGGGGCATTATCTTCTTGGAAAATCCAGCGTCGGTTTGGGAAATGACGAGCGATTACAGGCCAAATACACTCATCAAGAATTGTAATATATTTCTCGCTATTCATGTTCCCATCCACAGTTTTTAAGGTAATACCAACTCCATTATAACATACGCAACCCCAAAACATGAGGGAGGCCCGACAGTTTGTTTCCCAATCACCACGTAACCCGACACATTCAGGACGTATTCTTTCCTCACTCTTCCTCCAGACATGAACTTTATCGTTATTTCCAATAACTATCTTAGTCTCATCACTGAATATTATGGATGACCAATGATTGTTGACTGTCCAGTGCAATTTCTGTCGACAAAATCGGGTTCTCTTCTCTCTATTCACGCGTGAAACAGTTGTTTTCTTAGAAACTACACACCTCTTGTAACCTTACTCTGATAATCGCCTGTGAACTGTTCTGAGAGACACATTAGATCCTGTCCTGGCATTAAATCTGGATGTTATATCTTTTAAAGTCTGACGACGGTTGATTTTAATGCTTCGGAAAAGAACCCTGTCATTTCGCTGTGAAGTTTTTCGTTTCATCCCACTTCTCGGTAAATTTTCTATGTTACGCTTTTCCGTCACACGTTTGAGAAATTTTTGGATGGTACGACTGTTAATTCCGGTTAGATTCTCAATTTTATAGCTTGACAGACCTTCATTTGACATCTGAATGATTATTTCTTTAAGATCACTCGTCAATTCTCGACCATGGGGAGCCATATCTCCAAGCAGACGAAAAATGTTTATCAAAGGGGAATAATCCAAATTTACAACAATGGACAGATTTAGTTAAGTCGTACCTAAATTTCAACTACATTTTTTTCCTTTAAAAGAAGCGATAACGTTAATTCAGCAACTGGTTCACCGCCCTTCTTAAATACTTATAATGACGGCGGCCATTTTGCGAACTCATTTATGTCACACTACTGTACTTTGGCCGATTTATCCTGGGATATCGTTTTATGATTAGCAATGCATTGCTGGGCCTTTGTAAGTCGGCCGGCAATCATGCCTTTTTTTTTCTTTTTTTTTGAAAAATCGCATTGTTCGCCCATTATGTCTTTGTAAGTCCGGCTGGCAACCATGCCATTTTTATCTAAAACGCATTGGTTGCCAATCATATACCTCATCGCAGAATAATGTGACTGATTCTTTAAGGGTTTCTAGGCCGATGTGGACCGATGTTGGGGAATCGCTCACACCACCGATTACCACTGGTCTACGGCCACCGAAGGGAAATGTGACTTAGACATTAATAAGGCTAAATACATTATTTTATTAAATCATTGTTCATAGTAAGATTCCTTTTTTTACATTTGGCAAATAATAGATTGTTTTGCCTCTTTATCAAATTTTATCTAAGAAGAAGGAGAGAAGTCTGCGCTAACCTGGATGTTGTCATCTGTACCATAAGGACCACAGAGGTGATCACGGAACACTCGGACTTAAAGTCGGTCTTAACTCTCCATTCGCGACCGATGACCTGTAAAATGGAAGGCAAAATATGAAAACACTATGTAAACAAGTTAAATCTTACTAGCCCTGACCCTTTAACCACTAGCCCTAACCAAACTAAAAAAATATCTAAAGCACGAAAAATAAAAAAAAAACATTCCCAATAACTTTAATAACCTGGTTGTTGTTGAAAACAATTTGATGTCATTTGAATCAGGACATATAATTCTCTCTTGGCTGTGGTCTCTTAACTATGCACTTAGGACTGTTGTTAGGCTGCCAGCTGAAACAACATTCAATCCTTCTTTGCATCCTATGGATAATTTAAGTAAACGATTAGTTTGTAAAGAATTAATAGGAATTTTAAGGATGTCAGTTTCAAAATCATATATTTTGATAAATTGATATTTAAAAATTTCATTGGAATTTGGTTCGTGTTGTAAACGAGAGAACCATGAAATTCACAGTTTTGAAAGAGGCATCATTGCTTATCATAACTATACACTTGGCATGCTTTCTGGTTACTTAATACCCAGAGGTAGATCAGTGTAACAAAGAGAAAATGCATTCCCACTTTTTCGTTATTACCAGTTAAGAACCCCACTCTACAGGAACCACTGACCCCGGGGCAACATATTTCAAAATTTTGAAAATGTTATCATAAATTGTATTTCATCATAAATAGTTTATAAATACCAAAGAGCAGATTTCAAAGCATTAATTTATTTTCAGACTTTGTCACCACCACCACCCCTACCCCTGAACCACTAAATTCTCTATTGATTATACAGTGTAAATAAACCTACATTAATTTTTCAAGTTGAAAATCTTCTCCTCTGCTCCTGGGTATTTAAACATACTTACTACATACGTCATGAAATATATAAAGGATAATACATACCCTTTTCTATATCACATCCTGTATCAGCCCGAGACACCAATATCAGCCAGCAGGCCGAAGGCCCGAGGGATGATACAGGATGTGATGTGGAAAAGGGTATGTTTTATTATGTTTATTACATACTTATTAATAAAACACAGTACACATTTAGTTGAGAAGAAAATAAGTAAATAATCAGGCACGGACTTCTAACATGTACACGGTCAATTGTCTCTTACGGATTGGGTTTGTTTCTATATTTTTTTCAAATGTGCCCGATCCGTTATTTGAAAATATAATCTTTTATTGGTCAATTAGATTATCCTTACATTTAAAAAGTTAAAATTAAGAATTTATGTAACCCCAAAATATGTGTATGGTGACAAGTACTGTTTTTTGAGGTTTTATTTTCTAGGTGTGTGATATTGACCCGTATCAGCCCCGCAAATCCATATCAGCCCTGCAAGGCTGATACGGCTTTTGTGACGTCAGGCATATCGCATATACAAAAATCCTGTATTTATTACTAAGTATGTGATAAATGGAGATAACGATCTGTGTTCAAACACAAAAGTCCATTTATCAATATAAAATAGGAGCATAACACGGATCATCGAAACGTCAGAGGCGGGATTATTACCGGCCGCCAAGAGGCGGTCGGTTATTTGATATCAAAGTTTTAATTCGCCGTGCGTTTCTGCGGAGTAGAACAATTTGAATAAAAAATATTTAAATTTCATGAAATAGCATTTTAAGAAAGAGTGTCTAAATGTTTAATAAAAAACGCACAATAATCATAAAATAAAAATTTTATAAATAATGGGTTAAATGTTTCATCCAATCCTGATTGACAAACTCCGCCGAAACTGAAGTGCGGAGAAATAAGCACACATGTTGGGCATAGTTTAAAGCAAAGACCATGTTATAGCGCGTTTTACAATATGCCAAGCCTTTTCCCGCCACATCTCACACCAAAACAAGATAGAGAAGAAATGTAGTGGCGGATCTAGAGGGAGTTTGGGGTTTTAACATCCTCTGAGCGAGCGAGGAGCCCCACATAGTTGTTATAAAGTAAAACAATCTCTAGTTAGATATTTTAAACGTTAGTTTTAATGGTTAAATGTAAAAACTTCAACATTAAACTTCTGCCAGAGTTCGTTTGTACCAATTAAACTGAGTGCGGGGACGCAGAGGACTATGAGTAAGTTGCTTAATATACATTGTACTGAAGAAAATCCTTGAAGGTCGCATTCAAACGTTTAATGTCACAGGGATATATTAATTAACAGATAAATATAAGAATTCAGTTTCTAATTGTTTCATGAAAGAATCCATTTATTGGTTTGCGGCCGATTTTTGACGCTTGCGTCAATATGTTTCTTGTTTATAGTAATGATGAGCAAAGGTCCCTCTTCCAAAATTGTGAATATCAAGGCGCCTGGGTCAGGTGTATCGTGGTGGGGAGGGGGGGGGGGCTTTTCTACAGAATAGCACTGCTTTATAACGTAAACTGTTAAGTCCTCTCTCATTGTCAAATAGGATTTGGCAAACTTAAACAAACTAAAAGTTG
This sequence comes from Saccostrea glomerata, assembly GCA_003671525.1. Classification (NCBI taxonomy): domain Eukaryota; kingdom Metazoa; phylum Mollusca; class Bivalvia; order Ostreida; family Ostreidae; genus Saccostrea; species Saccostrea glomerata. The sequence goes on along the minus strand of PRKT01000099.1, from coordinate 1,372,662 downwards.
AAATGACGGAAAATTTAATTTTTCCTATTAAAGAGTATTTAAACCTGGTTTGATTTCTAAAAACAAGTGGAATATCATTCTTTAAGCAAACTTTATGAGGAGGAATATTAAAAATAAATTTTATTTACTTGACAATTAAAGAATCTCTTTTCAAACACAATTTTAGCATTTAAAGACTACGTGAATCTCTTAATTATTTCATACGACTTTTTGTATTTTTCTGGTTACAGAAAATGTAAAAATTAGTTTCGCTGTAAAAAAGACATCAAAGAGTGTATATTTTGTATCACTTTAAAGGGGGTCATTTTTCAATGGGGGTCATTATTTTATAGGACTAACATATAAAATAATGACCCCCTAGGACCCTTTTTCTACAAAAAATGATTTTTTTCTACGGGTGGGGGTCATTTTTTGTCGTTGAAAAATGACCCCCCGGTCATTATTCGATGGGGGTCATTATTCGTCTTTACACCGGCAATCATGCCTTTTTTTTTCTTTTTTTTTGAAAAATCGCATTGTTTGCCCATTATGTCTTTGTAAGTCCGGCTGGCAACCATGCCATTTTTATCTAAAACGCATTGGTTGCCAATCATATACCTCATCGCAGAATAATGTGACTGATTCTTTAAGGGTTAATAGGCCGATGTGGACCGATGTTGGGGAATCGCTCACACCACCGATTACCACCGGTCTACGGCCACCGAAGGGAAATGTGACTTAGGCATTAATAAGGCTAAATACATTATTTTATTAAATCATTGTTCATAGTAAGATTCCTTTTTTTACATTTGGCAAATAATAGATTGTTTTGCCTCTTTATCAAATTTTATCTAAGTGGAAGGAGAGAAGTCTGCGCTAACCTGGATGTTGTCATCTGTACCATAAGGACCACAGAGGTGATCACGGAACACTCGGACTTAAAGTCGGTCTTAACTCTCCATTTGCGACCGATGACCTGTAAAATGGAAGGCAAAATATGAAAACACTATGTAAACAAGTTAAATCTTACTAGCCCTGACCCTTTAACCACTAGCCCTGACCAAACTAAAAAAATATCTAAAGCACGAAAAATAAAAAAACATTCCCAATAACTTTAATAACCTGGTTGTTGTTGAAAACAATTTGATGTCATTTGAATCAGGACATATAATTCTCTCTTGGCTGTGGTCTCTTAACTATGCACTTAGGACTGTTGTTAGGCTGCCAGCTGAAACAACATTCAATCCTTCTTTGCATCCTATGGATAATTTAAGTAAACGATTAGTTTGTAAAGAATTAATAGGAATGTTAAGGATGTCAGTTTCAAAATCATATATTTTGATAAATTGATATTTAAAAATTTCATTGGAATTTGGTTCGTGTTGTAAACGAGAGACCATGAAATTCACAGTTTTGAAAGAGGCATCATTGCTTATCATAACTATACACTTGGCATGCTTTCTGGTTACTTAATACCCAGAGGTAGATCAGTGTAACAAAGAGAAAATGCATTTCCACTTTTTCGTTATTACCAGTTAAGAACCCCACTCTACAGGAACCACTGACCCCGGGGCAACATATTTCAAAATTTTGAAAATGTTATCATAAATTGTATTTCATCATAAATAGTTTATAAATACCAAAGAGCAGATTTCAAAGCATTAATTTATTTTCAGACTTTGTCACCACCACCACCCCTACCCCTGAACCACTAAATTCTCTATTGATTATACAGTGTAAATAAACCTACATTAATTTTTCAAGTTGAAAATCTTCTCCTCTGCTCCTGGGTATTTAAACATACTTACTACATACGTCATGAAATATATAAAGGATAATACATACCCTTTTCTATATCACATCCTGTATCAGCCCGAGACACCAATATCAGCCAGC
>PRKT01000099.1:1254839-1362515 GCA_003671525.1 Saccostrea glomerata | reverse complement strand
CGAATTTCTTTCGATACCATTTTTTGTTCTGTCAAACAATATGGTTACAATATAATATTTACCCTTCTTAGACAACACTGCAACGTGCCTGTTGAAGGTGGGGGCTAAACCTATGCCCCAATGTTTATTATGATGTCTATCTGTGTAAGTCCCCTCCCGCGGCTCCCAGGGATGTGTGTTAAACATAAAATAAATTTATTAAACCAAAGCACTCAATATTTTTAAATGCTTTAGTTTAAGTTTGGAGATATTATTTATATACGAGATATTTGCCTGTAATGCAAATTATCCAATGTTTCCCACAGTCGTTGATGCCCTGGCATACTATACTAACTAGACAGTGATTCCTTAAGTAAGTTATCCGTCCGTCCGTCTGTCTGTGTGTAAACATTTTTTTTCAAAATGCTACTCCTACAGTTTTGGTCTGATTTCCATATAACTTGGCACACACATAGACTACACTAAGATCACATAATTTTGATTTAGTGCATTCGATGAATGGCGTTGCCATGCTTACTAAAAATAAAAATTTCTATGAAATTCCTTTAGATTTCGATGAACGGTGTTGCCATGGTGACTAAAAATTGAAAATTCTGTGAAATTTCTTCGAAACGCTACTCCTCCTACAGTTATCGTCTGAAAGCAATGACTTCTTTTCTCTTCCTTTGTACAAACCAGTAGAGCTACAATCTCGACATCTACCACCATCAAAACAATGAAACTCATTCTACACTGTAGCCCTAAATTTACAGTGTTTATGTTATCATTTCATTGGATAGATAACTGAAAAAGACAAACATACCAAAACAGTGCTAAGAATGACAATTATCATTAAAAATTAAGGAAAGTCGGGTTCACGACACGATGTTTTCATTGTAATTAACACAACTCAAACTGACCAATTACCCTACGGTCCCAATGCGAAGAGCTAAACACCTCCAAATCAGCTTTAATAGATTCTTTAAACACTAAATTATCAATCTTTGTGTAGAGATTTCTATTTTAATATGAATTTTAAGAAAATTATGTTAAATTTTACATATGTTTTAATTTTTATTTTTTTTCGACTAAACGATTGCAGATTTTCTAACCGATTGCTATCGTTCCGACCGATTAATCGGTTAACAGGTTACAAAGTGCCATCCCTAATTTTAGTAACCACAGGAACACCGTTCATTGAAATTTAAAACAAATGCACAGAATTATGCATCTTAGTGTAGCCTACTTGTGTGCCGATATGTAAGATACCCTGTTCAGACAAATATACAATGCAGAGCGGCTCATGGAACTGTTCTCACCCGACTTTCAGTGAAGATGTTTATGAGATTCTTTACATTTTTCATTGTCCAAAAATATTCATATATAAATCCTAATGATTTTGTTTTATACGAGGGCTGTTGAATAAATAATATTCTGAATACTAGTATAATAAGAATTAATGTACTGTTTGCAAAAATTCAACAAATAATCACTGATGATGTTTGATTGCCATTGAGACACATAGCAAATTTGATAAATACTATTTTGGGGGAACATGTATTTTACACAGTTTTAAAGAAAAGTTAGACAGTAAAAAAGCCAAATACTAGTACTCAAAGGTCAACCTATCTTTTGAAAAATGAGTGAAAACGACAGAAAACGTGAAAGAATATCTAAACAATTGTTGTTAAAAAAAATCAGAAATTGTAATTATCCACGTTTGTCTGAAATTCGAACAGATAATGAAACTTCAATATATTGCTTAAAACCTTCAAAACGAAATTTACAACAAGATGTTCTTGACAAAAACAGCAAATGTCTGAGAAAAGCAAAAAGTGCATGAGCACAAAGACATATTTATCGGCAATATTCTTAAATATTAGTGGTCTTGTTGTTCAAATTGGTATTCATGGGGGCAGTTCAATTTTTGAAGGAGTCTAGAAAGCAAAATTTCTGCCAAAAAATCGAAAGGTTTATGAAAGGAAGGAAATGGAATCAGGAATCCACTACATTAAATGTCTTCATGACAGCGTCCAAACCCACAGGTCCTGAAGAGTAAAGGAGCTTTAGGGATAAACAGACAGTTAATGTTTTGTCACGACAACAGTATTCGCCAGATCTTTCACCTTTTGGCATGTTTCATTTTCCAAACTTGAAAAAGAAAACACCTTTCAAAAAGAAGAAAAAGGTACATGAAATCATAGGATGTCATATTCCAGTATACGAAGGGTCATACTCAAAATTGAGTTCTAAAAACAATCAGACATTGGATAAAAATGTAAAGGACGTGTATTTTAACTAAAAGAGAATATTTAAGTGAAATTATTAAGACTAAATCATTGAAAAGTGTTTTTTATTGTTTCTTTTCGAGTACCGAGGACATTATAATTATTTAACGGCCCTTGAATTTCAGTATTTGGTGATGCGTATGTTCTAAAGTTTTGTTGAATTTCTAATCGGACTATCAGAAAAAATATATACAGGGCCTCAACTGATGGGAAGAACATGTCGTCACCAAATGAAAATTCTCGTGTTTGTTCAAAGCATTTTGTTGATGATGAACCCTCACTGCTACATCCTTATCCCTCCATTAATTAGGGGCATATTTCATCCTTTGAATAAAAAAATTGTTTTAACAAATATAATCTAGTTTCAGTTTCTTTGGAGTTCAAGGGTGTGCGAGTAAATATTTAATAAATAATTTCACTCTCTTAAAACATTTCTTTCTGAAAATATTCCAGGTTGCTAATGTTTACCTTTGATACATGTAGCTGTCTTCTATTTGATAAAAGCCTTCATAATCGGACACAAGATAACACGTTCCGTCCGAGGTTTAGTGCTGGTAAACAAAGGTATTCCTCAAGAAACGTGAAACACGTTTTGGGGCCCCAAATTCAAACTTAAATTCTCATTTATTTTTATGTGTATAAAGCTATTGAACCTTCGTAAAGAAATTAACAATTGCTAACTGCTACCTTTTTAAAATCCCAGATTTTTCTTTAAAATCTATGATATTATTAATTTCCATGTATACTTTTCCCCTTTTGGTGCCCAGGAATTCCATAAGGGCATTACTTAACATTTGAATCACATTTTCGAATCTGATGCTTTTTCCGATTTACATGAAACAATTCTTTTATTACATAAAGGATGGATACTATAAAACCTCGGACATTTTAATGCATTATACAGTTCGATCTCAACTTTAAGACTAGTAAAAGGTCAAAATGATTGCCTTCCTAACATTGGCTGTGATTGTACAGAGTGCTTTCGCTGGAAACCTCGTAGAAGTTCTCCAAAACGACGGGGAAACAACTCTTATTGCTCTTGTACAGCAAGCAGGATTAGCTGATGCTTTGTTAGGAGGTAAACTAAACAAAATATGCACGTTCAATGAATACTATATTACTGTGGGTCTTGTTATGTTCGAACAATTCTCGAAAAGGACGTTAAATAACAATAAAGAAATAGTATATTTAATATTATATAGAAACATTCATAGATATGTACTCTTTAGAACCTATATGTTTTTTTTAGGGGAATTCACTATTTTTGCTCCAACAAATGCTGCTTTTGCCAAGCTTCCCCAAGCTACACTTGACAGTCTTTCAAAGGACACAACAGCTCTGGCCAACATCCTGAAATATCACGTGGTCAAGGGGTCAATCCACAAAGCTGATGCCTCTAATGAACTTCAGTTGGAGACTTTGGCGGGAACCAAAATCAGATTCAACATTTACAGTCATAATCATGTAGGTCTTTCCTTTTTATTTCTGTTCGAAAAAAAAATTATTCAGATTTAACTCGATGAAAGCATACAAGACCACATTCTGGTTTTTTTCTCTGTTTTACTTAAGAACAGCTTCATTTATATGTATAAATTTAAGTACACAATTACTGTCCATCATCTTATACAGTGGAAATATTGTTAAGTATTCGGGAGATAAGTAACTTAATTTTTTTCTAAATCTTTCACTGAAAGGTTGTGACAGTGGAAGGATCCAAAATCACCCACTTTGATCTGACCGCATCAAACGGAATGGTCCACGTAATCGACACCGTTATGATGCCCCCTGAAGGAAGTATTGTGGATCTCGTGGCCGGAAACAGTGACCTCAGCACTCTTCTGTCAAAGGTCCAGTCAGCTGGCTTGGCCGGAGCTCTACAAGGTATTTGCAACATTAATGTATTACATCTTCTTCATGTTAAATCATTAGGAAAGATTTAAATTAAAGTTCTAATTAGTACATGATATTTTTGTGTGAAATTCCAGGCGATGGATTAACAGTATTCGCACCAACAAATGCAGCATTTGCAAGACTTGGCAGTCATGTTTTGGACAATCTTAGAAGGAACCCAAACCTTTTGAAAGGTATATATCTGCTACAATTTAAAGAATTGGTTTTTTTTAGTAGTTTCTGTTCTACTATAAAATCGATCTTTCCGTCTGTTCCTGATATTTGTTTTAATCTTTCAGAAATTCTGGAATACCATGTTGTTCCACATACTGAATACTCAGCTGGTCTTTACAACCGCGAATATGTCAGAACTCTTGATACTCACCATGACGTCATCAGACTCGGAGTCAGCAGTAAGTTTTATACTCACAACATATATAAGCTGATTGCCTTTGCACATCTATTTCATAGTAAGAAATAATACATATATCTTAAATACTGATTTTTTCCCCTCCAGGTACTGGCAGCGTCACAGTTAATCGCAATGCTCACGTAACAAAAGCCGATATAAGCGCCACCAATGGAGTAGTACACATTATAGATCACGTGCTTATTCCAGCTCGTTATTTATTTTCTGCTATTCTTGGTAGGAAATAATCATCTGAACAAATCATATCATTGTCTGACATTTTGCCATCATATCAAACAGTTGTACATAATTGTATATATTTAATATTTTGATGGAGAATTACTAAGAATTGTTGTACCATAACCTTATTTAAAATGAAAATTATCATAGTCCATTGTACATAAGTCGCAGATGCTAAACTGAAAAAAAACAAACAAAAATCTGTAGATTTCAAAAGATGAAAGGACTTATTGATGCATTTTTACACTCATAAAATGATTAGAAAGCACTTTAATTCACCCTTACTATTAGCCAAACTCTTTTCTTAAAAATATTTCTACTTTCAAAACAGACTTTGAAGTTATGAATTGAAATACTGTCCTTTATATATGAATGTTGTAATATTGTTGTTATGCAAAAATCAGTCCAATTTAATGTTTTAATAAAATTGGAAAAACACTTTGTATTTAATTAGTTATTAATTTAACAGTTTACACTCAAACAGCAATGTTCTGTAGAAAATATTCTCAAAGAGAAACACCATGGAATGTGACCTGTTAATCTATAAATGAGGCATGTATGTATTGTTTAAGAACAAAAAATCATTTATGCAAAGGCCAGTGATCTATTTTAATTACAAGTAATACAAGAGGCCCATTGGCCTAATAGGTTACCTGAGCATCATGTAAAAACTTTCCAGCGGTTGATTTCGGTTGTTGTTTTAAACCAGAGGCCAGGATACATGTATGTACAATTTTAAGTGAGGCACCATTCCTCATTATAACGACACACTTACATGCAGCATACTGAGTTTGGTTACATACTACATATAGCCAGAGTAAAGGAACAAAAACATTTCAACTAAACAGAAAATATAAGCAATAATCAGTAGTCCCCCCGGGAACCTCTGACCATGGGGCCACAAAATTAACAATTTTAATAAAGGCACCCCTGTTCATCATATATGTTTGATCAAAACCAATATTTCAGCGCATTAATTTTCAGCAAAAAATATTAGACCCCCCTCTTACAGTATCCCTGACCCAGGGGCTTTGATATTCACAACTATGGAAGAAGGACAAGGGCTCATTATTACTAATATATATAATCCCACCTCTGACATTTTTTGAAGTCCGTGTTTGTTCAGCTCCTTTTTTGTATTGTTTAATGGACTTTTGAGCTCGAATACTGTTTGTTATTCCATTATATATTTTCTTAAATATACAGTAAGTATGTTGAATACCTAGGTGCAGAGAAGAAGATTTTCAAGGAATTTTTACATCGTCTTTATATAATCAATAGAACCCCGCCGTAATACCGGAACCATTGACCCTAGCTCCAGTTTTTAAGTATTTCCTGAGCTTCGAAAACACAAACTTATGATCCAGCGTTCACGAAATCCATTTTCTTGTTTTGAAAATTGCAATTAAAACATACCTCTCCGATTTGAATAAATAATGTGGATTTTTTTTAGTTCACGACAACGCACGAGTCGTGAACAGACGGCATTTTGGAAAAACCTATACAAGTTAAAAGGCGGAGCGTTATTGGTCAGAGCTGTTCTAGAAAAGATCTCTTGACCAATCACACCCGCGTTAAATTTTGGATGCAATATTTAGCGAATTTAGTGGACGACTTAAAATACACCACCTGCATGACAGGATACTGAATTTGCAAAACACGACGTACACGATTCATAAATGACTGTGAATTATTTTTTATTAAAGAGTATTTATTGCTGAATTATTCCAGGCGTTATTCCACTAACTGCAAGGTATTTGATTGAAAACACGAAACATTATCGAGTGTAAATTCTGACTAACGTTGGGTCCCTTCCTCTTTGTTTATAATTATAGTGATAACGTGAAATCAGATATAGCATGTTACCGGCCCCTTTGGATTGGATGGTATTTGTGACCATTCTGTTGTTTGTAGATACTGTTAAAGAATTTCAAAAGCATTAAAATATGACACAGGCTATACAAACAGAAGCTATTAACACTGATGTGGATCGATCTTGAAGTGGTATAAAACTTAAAGGTTTGGCTGAAGTTCTAAAGAAATTTTGCAGTTTCAGTCAACAAAGCTGTAAATGATAATCCTAGATCTATATACTGGAGAAAACAGTTAAAGATCATCAAACTTAATATGTTTTACAAATACTGTATCATAGAAAACAGAATGCAGGTTGTTCATTATAACTATGCTTAATTTAGTCATATGCAAGGTCATGGCTATTACACCCCTAATACCTTAAGGGAATATCCAGCAAAATCATTTTGTCTCCTTTCAACCGCAAAATTCATCAAACGAAAAGAGTTTGAGATCTAAGACTGGGAAAAGAAGCAGTAATAATTTTTCGTAGTTTAGATGATCTTTAAAAAACCACCGGAGCTTCAAACTGAATTTCTTTCGATAATTGCTTGTGAATTCTACGCCAACAGGTTTACTGGACACAGATGGCGGAATGGTGTTCAACTGCGTCTGATGACACCGACACATGATAATTTTAACAAAAGCAACTTAAATTTTGCCTGATGTGGATTAACGATAATTTTGAGCCTAATGAAACCTTTCTTGGATTATACGATATTGAGGATACATAGGTATCAACTACCTTCATTAGCATTTGCCATAAAGGACTTTGGAAATTTAACTTGTACTTTGGTCATTTATGATGTCAGTTTTATGACATGGCAACAGCTATGGTTAGATTTAAGTCTAGATTGGCCTCTCGAATCAGGTTCGATAGAAAAGCGAGCCGTTTCTAAGCACTGCTATGGCCATGCTCTTAATCTTGCCTGCGGTGATGCAGTTAAATGTTGGCGCATGAACTTTGGGGACAATTGAAAATGTCATGTTTGTTGAGGAAAGCGGTGAACATGAGATGTCATCTGCCTTTATATCTAGTTTGCAAGGTCATTTGGCACATTTTCCGTGGCCCACCAAGTGGAAGGATTCAGACATGATATATGATATAACCGGAACATAATAACGCCCTGTAGATCTCCTTTCAATGGATAACAGCATGTATTTTAAAGCAACGCATTTTTGTTTTTGCATTTATTCAATAGCTGTAATACAAGCTGTTAATAAAGTAAGTGTACCGAAAGATTAAAAAAGTTTCAGCATAACCACAGTAAATCATTAAGTAAACGACTGTAAATACCGAGTAGGACTTGCATGTTTTTTTCTTCATGAGAATGAAAAGCATCAACAAAAATATTTGATATATGTTTTTTGCGGACTGCATGCCCGTTATATTTGATTGTTTGCGACTCATAATATGTACGGTGGATTAAATAAGCTAAGACCATTTTCATTTTAAACAAATTTATTGTACAACAATTCTCAATAAATCTCCATTAAAAATATTTACAATTATGCAGTATATGTACAACTGTGTGATATGATGGTAAAATGTCAGATAATGATATGATTTGTGGGGGGGGGGGGGATAGGGGGCAAAACAGATATAATATTTTACAGAAATTTCTATCTTTAGTAACAAAGACAATAATGTTTATCAAAATAAAAAAAAAACGATAAATAGAATCGTGTATCTTAGTGTAGTCTACTTCTGTGCAAAATTATATTGAAATCAGAACAAAACTATAGGGAGGGGTGTAATTTTGACAGTATTTCACAGAAAGTTTAATGGTTAGTAACCATGGCAACATCGTTCATAAAACTCAAAAAACCGATACACCAAATTGTGTATCTTAGTGTAGATTTCTTCTGTGCCAAGAAATATTGAAATCAGACCACAATTGAAAGAGATTAGCATTTTAAAACAATTTCATAGAAATTTCTATTTTTAGTAACCACGGCAACAACATTCACCGAAATCAAAAAACTTTATACAAAATTATGTATCTCAGTGTAGTCTACTTGTGTGCCAAGATATATTGAAATCAGACTTAAACTGTAGGAGGAGTAGCATTAGAATGTTTTTTCAAAGAAATTTCTATTTTTTGTAACCACGGCAACACCGTTCATCGAAATCAAAAACCGATACAAAGAATTATGTATCTCTGTGTAGTCTACTTGTGTGCCAAAATATATTGAAATCAGACCAAAACTGTATGAGCAGTAGAATTTGAAACAATTTTATAGAAATTTCTATTTTTTGGTAACAACGGCAATACCGGTCATCTGTTTTTATTTTCGATGAACGGTGTTGCCATGATTACTAAAAACTGGAAGTTTTGTTAATTTCCTTTTTAACGAACTCCTTGTACAATTTTTGTCTGATTTCAATATAATTTGGCACACAAGTTGAAGTTTATTACAAAAATACATTATTCTATTTAATTCTGCCTGTTGAAAAGTCTAATCCAAGTGCTACTTTTCCTATACATGAATAGACCAGTAGAGCTACAGTCTCATCAGACATTTTAGGTGACGTAAGTCAGCCTCGATAGCTGCTCTATAGCTTCAATGGCGGAACCCTGTGATCACTACCATTTGCATTTTCTTATCGATCTTCGCTCTTTTGGACTATTCAGTACTCTTGTTGTTAAAAAATGATACCTTAGAAGACAAGGATCAAATCAGAGATAGGTTGCTAATATGTAAACAATAGCACTTGCAAGATTGATTGGAAATATTAAAATGTTATTTTTAATCAGTTCTCTAAGAAATATAGTCCTCTGATTATATATGTATTGAAATCAGAATTTCAGTCACAAAACAGGATCTACAATGTATTAAATGCGATTTCCAAGCAAAAGGTAGTGTTTTAATGGATTTAAAAATACTTAATACAAGTTCCTGAGTGGGAATAAGATATAAAGTATCCCTACTCCCGAACTATTTGAGCGAGGGTAAAATGTAAACAACTAGCTACCGCAGAGATCGTGGCCTACATGTACTTGCACAGGGGCCTGTAACATACTGTTTTTGATTTACGTAATCACTATATATATACAAAAAAGGAAAGGGAAACAACGTCAGCTCGAATTTGCACAGGGTCGATCTCGGAAATGACTCGTGTTTTGGGGCCTCAACACGTTTTCCACGTTTCTTAAGGAATTCTTCCGTTGACCAGACAAAGCCACGGACAGTACGTGTTATCATGTGTACGATTGTGAAGGCTTTTATCAAATTGAAGACTGTTACATGTGACACAGTTCACAATGACTTGATTGTACTTTAGACGCTTTCAGATGTTTTCAATAGTGTAATGTCGGTTCTGAAATTTTCATCTGCTGCTCTCCCACTTTACACTCCCTAAGAATATTTTTCGACAATATTGATATTTCTAGATCTGTTACTAAGTAACTTATTACAATTCCTTTCTTTAAATGGAACTTTTACGGACTCCAAACATTTTTTCATCAAGCTCTTAGCAATTTTCATGCTCTAAAGTTATTCAATCTATTTATTTTTCTTTCTCGTGGACACATGTATCTGTATTCGCGTAGTAATTTTTGTCACACTAAAAAAAAATGGAAAAAAAATGGTTGGTACTGAGGGGTATGCCAAGGATCCACCCTACCTGTGAAATATGAAAGCAAAGGTCAAGGTAAAAATCACTGATGAACAATTCCAAGAAAGGCCTTTTCTCAAGAAATAAGCCTGTGAAAAATGAAAACTCTAGCACTAACTGTTAAAACGCTATGACCAAGGTTAGTTTATTTTGAAAACAAAAAGGATCAGCACCCAAAGAAAGATTCTGTTACAAGGATTTCATCTTTGGAATATGTATATATATAAATATCCTCAACACACTGTTCAAAAAGTTATTAAATTAAAAGCTTTGTAAAATGTTGCAAAATTGTAAGATGCGTTGCGGCTTTAGAAAATTCAAAGAAATTTCAATTTTTAAGCTGGCATTTACATAAACCAATCAAAGCACTGAGTAATCCTAAATGTTTGTTGGGGACCAATATTGTCGAGCAAATTCAACGAATTTTGGTCCTCCGATTTCGGTTTCCTTGTGGGTGAGATGTCACTTTTTTTAATGACATATTGTGTCATTAAGATGATTTTCTTTTCAAAATAAGGTCAATCGTGAAGGTCAAGTTCAAGGGAAACCAAAGCATGCTCGGAAATATCTTATCACATGTTATGCACATGACAATTATGAAAGCCCTTATCAAAAGTTATAAGGAAACATTGAAAACATTAACAATTATGAAAAGTATGTCAAACTTCAAGGTGAAGTTTACAAGATTAAAAATCATAGTGTATTTAGAAAGGTCTTTCACAGGCACTACACATGGATAATGTGAACACCCTTTCTCTTCTCATTCAGAATTTATGACCAAGGTTAATTTTTTTTGAAAAGTTGGTCACATCAAGGTCATGAAGAAAAAATTTATAGTGATTTTAGGAAGGTCTTGTCACAGGTTATACACATTTTAATATAAAAACACTATCTCTTTTCATTCAAAAGTTATACCCAATTCAAAGTAATCTTAAAGTTTTTTTAAGTAGGTCCAACTTGAAGGTCAAGGTTGCGGCTTCAAAGATCGAACTGTATTTCGAAAGGCCCAGTCACACGTAATACACGGTTGATTTTACGAAATCACTATATATATACAAAAAAGGAAAGGGAAACAACGTCAGCTCGAATTTGCACAGGGTCGATCTCGGAAATGACTCGTGTTTTCCATAAAATACCTTGCAGTTAGTGACATAACGTCTGGGATCATTCAGTAATAATCACTCTAATAAAAATACCATCGCAGTCATTTAAGAATCGTGTAAGTCGTGTTTTGCAGATCCGATATCCTGTCATGCAAGTGATGTAGTTTAAGTCGTCCACTAAATTCGCTAAACATTGCATCCAATATTTAACGCGAGATGTGATTGGTCAATGGTGCTTTTCTAGAACAGATCTGACCAATCACGCTCCGCCTTTTACCAATCATGAGTTTTTCCAAAATGTCGTCTGTTCTGGGCTCAAGCCTCTCTGTGAACGAAAAAAGCTACCGTATTTATTCAAATCGGAGATGTTGTACCTTTTAATTGTAATTAACAAAAGAAAAAGATGATTTTCGTGAACTCTGGATCTTTACTTTGTGTTTTCAATCTCCGGAAAGACTTCAAAACTGGAGAAAATGTGCGAATTTTGCCTCGTTTAAGTGGACGACTTAAAGTACATCGACTCGCACAACGGGATATCGGTTAGTATTACCCAACTTAAACGCTATGAAAAGTAACGAGGTTTCTATTTTATTAAAGAATATTTATTGTAGTATGATTTCTAGTTATAATTTAATTGGCTACATTCTTTTTTGTATGAAATACGAAATATTTCCGAGATCGACCCTGTGTAAATTCGGGCTGACGTTGTTTCCCTTACTCTTTTATATAGTGATTATGTAAAATCAAATACAGTATGTTACAGGCCCCTGTGTGTACATGTATGTGTATTGAACGTCAATCGCAGGCAAGGGAGAGAACAGAACAGTATAAACTAAAACAAAACCGAAAGAAGCATTCTGCTTGAACTGAATCATGCAATTAAATGAATCTGGGGTTAACACAGAGGCGTCTGAGGTGCAAAAGTCCCTATTGAGCTCCAAAATTCACCGTAACTTATTACAAAAGCGAAGTTTTTTCGATTTTTACGGTAAATTAAAAAAAGCGAAGTATTTTTCATCCATCTGTTTTTGTAATTCATTAAAAAAAAATTATTTAGAACGTAAAAATATCGTCCCTATTTTATAAATCTCTTTGGTGTTATCATTGTTGAAAAAGGTGAATAATAGCGGGGCACTTGTACCTATTTCGCTGCATGCTAATGACCATTTCATTTTTAAAATTATTGAATCATGCTGTAAATACAGACATGCATGTATATTTTAGAGCTATTGATTTAGTTTGCATAATAATTTATACTTGTTATAAAGTTATTATTACGTGATTTCTTTTAATTCATAAGTTAAAGAATTCATAAAGAGAGAAATAATTAGAGCTATAAGGAATTTGAAAATGAACTTTGAAGAGGATGTAACAAAGTCTATTAGTTTAAACTTTAGAATGATAATAACGAATAATTTGTTTTCATGCTATAGACATTTATAAAAATGCTTAGTGGGAAATATCAAATAATATATTTTTTAACTATACCTTACATGTATGCTAAGTATTTTAATTTGATAGTAATACAATGTTTTTAAAACCTTAAAGCTATGGACGATCCAATCACTAAAGTTAAATCACGAATCCCCTAATCTTTTATTTGGGAAGTCAAATTTTAAAATGCAGTATTTATATCTTTCTTTAAAATGTCAAAATAGGCCTGCTTTTGGCAAAAAAATTATTAAAGAGAGGCTAAAGTTTTTGATTGTATTAGATGCTAAGCTGCATCGATGATAAATGTTGTCTCCTAGCTCCGGCGCACTTTTGATCCTAATTTCACTTTTACCTAAGGAATTATTAGTATTTATGGAAAAGTGAGACTGAGATCAAGGGTTAGATCATCTATAGCCTATAAGTTTTATGGCCCCAGAGTCTGCATACAACAATTTCAAAAATATATGACACATTATTTTCTTCTTTATACATTCATATACGGTATGTACGGCAAAGATTCTTGAAAGCATTTCTATATTATTTTGTATAACAGCATTGCCAAACCCTCTAAATCCGTCACTATACCCTAACTCCATCACTTCCCCAGAACTCCGTGCAGTTTGTAAATGAAAGCGATTGTAACGTAATGCATGATGAAAAAATAAAATCACATTCAAAGCTATACTATAACAAGTAAAGGAAGTTCAAAAAAGCGTCGAAACAAATTTACACTAATTTAATTACAGGTATCATATTTCATGTGAAATCAGTAAGCATCTTTCCCATATATACATGTATGTGCTATTCCATTGAAACTGTGTTAACATGGTCATTTTTACCTGTCGGTCATTTTTATGAAGATCTGTTACAAAGGTTCAACATGACTACCATGTTAAATACGTCTAATTTATTTAATTTTGTTATATACAATTGCAGAAATGTTCTACGCGTTATGATAACGTAAGCGCGACATTTTTACTTATAAAATACGTTATGAAAACGTTATTTGTGTATATTGCTGATGCCTTTCTAAAAATGCAAATTAATACTATTTGAAATCTTTTAAACAATTCTTACGGACTCCAAACATTTTTTATTAATATTCGTAATTTTAAAGCAAAATTTCATGTTTTGCCACTACATATTCTAGGGAATACTGTATTATACTGTATTATAGTGCCTTTAAAATGTTGTTTCTTTATTTATGTACTAAACCATCAAGCCCATAGCAATTTTCATGCTACAATGTTATTCAATCTATTTTCTTTCTCAATAACAAGCCTATCTTTATCCCCCTAGAAATTTACAAAATTTCGTCACACTAAAATCAAATGTACAAAATTGTTGGTACTGAAGGAAATGTTAAGAATCCACCCCATCTGAAGGATAAAATCACTGATGAACTGTTTTGGGTTGTTAAAAAAGGCAGACAAGAAATGTCTTTCCAATTTGTGTCCGTCAAGGTGAAAAATTTTGCCCATTTTCCCATGCCAACATGTTTTATTACAGATTTATTTATAACATCGTACATAGGCTTTGATCCTTTTGGGTAAATACACAGACTTTGATATTACATGGAATATCTGGTTTATGAATAAATCCATTTCAACGAAAATTATACTTCTTTAAATCTGCAAGTATTGCTTGTGGTATGCCTGTATAAGTTAAATGATTAATTTTCACATCATAATTGTGTTGAATATTGTCTAGTGATAGGAAGTTACTATTCTCATCTAAAAGATCATATACATATTTTATTCCCTTTCATCCAGGACTTGTAGAATATTGTTTGATTTTCAATTTTCAAATTGTTGTTATACCATAAAGGTTGACAGGCATATTCTTGCCAATTTCTTATCTCTATTTTCTCCTAAATTCTGGAAAGCTTTCAGAACATCTCTCCAAAAGTTATTTTGTACATTCTCTTGTAAATTTGACACATAGTCTGATCTTGTATTTAAAAGATTATCAATCTCAACAATATTTTCTAATAAATTTTTCCACTTTGAGTTATTGTTATAAATTATTTTTCTTATCCATGTAGATTTTAAAGCTGTTATGTAAGACACAATAGTCACCATTTTTAATCCTCCCTGTGCATACTTCTGAGTAACAACTTTTCTTTTTATTTTTTCTACATTTGATTTCCATAAAAATTTGAAAATCAATTTGTTTAGATCTTTTATAACACCTATAGGTGGGTTTGGTAAAGTAAAAAATAAATGATAAAGCTGTGATATAAGTAATGATTTAATCAATGTGATTCTTCCAATAGGAGTTAAGTTTCTCTTTTTCCATTGCTCTATGATGGTCTTAATTCTAACCAGTTTTTTGTCATAGTTCAGTTTTGTGATCATCATAATAAATGCCTAAAAGTTTAAGGTTGTTGTCCATTGAAATTTCAAATCAGGACCGAGACTATCCTCCGAATACTTACTTCCAATCCAAACAATTTGGGTTTTTCATTGGTTGATTTTAATTCCTGACATTTTATAAAATTCTTCTAATTCTAGCATTGTCGCCTTTAGTGACTTTTTCAGAGCCATCAAGAATTATCATTGTGTCATCTGCATATTGTGACATTAAGTACTCAGTGTCATTAATCTTAATTCCTTTGATATTCTTATTATTTCTTATTTTAATAGACAATATCTCAGCACATAAGAGAAATATATAAAGAGAAATTGGGTCACCCTGTCGACAGCACCGTCCTAACTTGAAGAAATTAGATAAAATTCCTGCCTGAGACACACAAGAAAATGTTTTATTTTGAAATATGTTTATCCAGTTTAAAAAAATTGGTCCAAAGTTAAAAAATTGCATGGCACAGAGTCAAAGGTTTTCTCAAAATCTATCATGACTAATTTTCCAGGAATATCATGCAATTCTGTGTAGTGCATCAGATCGTATACAAGACATGTATTATCTCCAATGTATCTCCAGATTTAAAACCTGTTTGATCTGAACTAACTATTTTGGTTAAAACTTGTTATAATCTGTTTGCTATACATCCTGATCCAATTTTAGAAATAATGTTAAGCAGTGATATTGGCCTCCAATTGCTTAGATGAAATTTACTTTTTCCTTCTTTTGGTATACAGGTAATTATTCCTTGCTTTTGTGTGGAAGAAAATTCACCTATTTCATAACCATAATTCAAAGAGCGTATTACAAAATGACCCAAATTTCTCCAGAATACTTAAAAAAATTCTGCTGTGAAGCCATCACTACCTGGACTTTTGTTATTAGACGTTGTCTTTAATTCTGATAAGGCTTCACTATATGAGATGACACCTTCCTACTGATAACGTTGAGTGTCATCTAATTTAGGGACATTGTATTGCAAATTAACTTTTGTCTGATGTGGTTTCACGATAATTTTGAGCCAAATGAAACCTTTCTTGGATCTTAGATATCGAAGATACATAGGTTTCAGCTATTTTCATTGGCATTTGCTAGTAACACTACTGGACGAAAAAAGTGCTGAGAATCCCAAATTTTACTGATAATGTTTGATAATTACTGATACGGTGCTGTTCTTGCTGATAATTACTGATATGTACTGTTATTATTACTGTTGTTGCTGATAATTTTAGTTGTTGCTGATAAATACTGATAATTACTGTCGTCTTTTACTGTGGAGTCTGATAAATACTGATAAATACTGTTGAGGTACTGTCGATGCTGAAATTTACTGATAATTACTGTGATCATTGTTTTTAACCCGGGAATGGATTAAAATAGCCTGAGAAATGATTATTTGTTTTTTGTTTTTTTTTAAAAGGTATTTTAACAAATTCATTACAGTCAATTACAAAATAAATTATTCTAAAAAAAAATTTTATTAATTTGTATTCAGTTTTCATCTATTAATTTCATTATAATTATTTTTAGACCATAATGTTAACATAAGCTTTCATAAATGTTTATGTGTTTTCTTAAAATTTCTCCTTACACGTAGATGACATTATTCTGTTGTATTTGCAGTGTTTTTTCTTCTCAAGTACTTTTTTAAAAAGTTTAATTTTTGTTCATAAAGGTTAAAAAAAATCTCATCTTATATTTTTTCTCACCTGTATGTGTACTGTCATCAAAAGCTTTTTGTGGGTATCTTTAATACTTCAATACAGTCAATGGTTGTGGAACTGAAAATGCATGAGCACATTAAGTTGAAAACACCCCCCCCCCCCTTTTCCAATAACTTTTAAATTAAGCTCTCATTTTAACAAGCCAGTATTAAATATTTTTCATAAAATCTAGTCTTGAAGCGTACACTTTGTTATTTTATAGAAGAATGTGACAGGGTTAAATAATTAAATTGAAGCATCTTTAATCATTTTTTATATATATTATGTAGACAGCGCGCTCTAGTTCTCCGATGTCCTTCCTGCGAATTTTATATCGTGTCACTTTCTAGCTTTCTCTTTCTCCCTCTCTCTCTCTCTCTCTTTTAAATTATTTGTTAAGGATTAAGTATTGTACACTACATGACATAAATCTTATGCAGTGTGATTTTCAGTCAATGAAATATACGTCTTTCTTTAGGCTAATTATTTTTTTTTCATTGTATACAGTTTTAAGTCTATGTGCATATGGCTTCTAATATTATGCGCCACTCCTTAAACATGGTATATGCGGTCAGTCAGTTAAAAAATAAATAAAATTAATCATAACTTGAATTAACTTTTTCCATGAATGCAAACTTTGTGCTTGTTGTTATTGAACATACATGTTAACCACGTGTAAAATTTTTTCTTTCGTTTTAGAATCGGGTCAATTATTAGTACATTCTGCCATAGGGATATCGTTACGGCTTGCGTTTTTGTAAAATTAGAATTTTGTGCAGTGATTATAATTTGTTTTTTAATTCCATTTTTGTCCGAGACCTTTGTATAAACGAACAGTACAGACTTGGTGCTTATTTATATGATTTTACTTGATTGTAGCACAAAAAGGAGGGGGTGAAATACTGTTTAATTACAATTAAGTGATAGCCGATAGGGCAAGGTCTGTTCTTTAGTTGTGTGTTTTAAAAGTCATGCATGTTATGATATTATACTTATCGATTTTTTTACATGCATGAATAAAATTATTTTAGAGAATCAATTGCAATGAACAATACAAATTTCAGAACTGAAGTAATTATAACATTTATTCGTGAGTGCGATACACAACGTGAAGTTTCTGACATTCAAAATCCATACATTACATTTAAGGGTTTTTTTTTCTCGGATTAAGCGAGTGGAGTTTCCCTTCATCTGAATTGGGAACAATTCATGCTAATATTATTTAAAAAAAGCGCTTCACTAAACAATCTTTCTCTTTATATCTATATGATTGTATATTTTGCACACTTTTATTTGCACACTTTTTTTTTTTTAAAAAGTGAAGTCAATTTCTCGTCTACGTATTTACCGGTCCCAAACAATCGTTAGCAGAGATTCAGAACTGAAAATACATGTGACCACCTCCCCCGGGATATTCTTTTATCTGATAAACAAAATATACTCCCCGGCCTAAATTCCCTTACTTCGCATTTATAGCAACCTACAAATTATTTTTTTTATTTAGTTTCTTGTTCACGCATGCCTTTTAGACCTACTGTTATGTATAAAATCACCTACATTTTTTATGTTTTTGTGGTCTATGTATACTTTAAGTAAAATGGTAAAAAGATTCAAACAAATTGATTGATTGATTGATTGAAGAAATATGCGTAAAACTAAAAAATGAAATTAAATACTGAAGAAGATAGATCTTTGAGAATTGAAATAATAATGAAAATAAGTCTGTTACATGATGTACATGATTGTATCTTTTTTTTCATTAAAGTACCAAAGTGTTCTATTCTAAATATTTTTTCTATCAATTTTATTCGTCATCAAATTCAATATTATGGAATTTTTTTCCGTGTGACAATAAACTTTAAGATTGTTAAAAAGTAGCGAGTACACGTACAGTGTAGGTAGTTTGTTTATTGAAACACCGGTAGCCGCAGACGAAGAACAATAGGTAATTAGTTCCCATTGTTACGCTGACCACTACAATTTGCATGGAATATACAAGTTGTACCCCTTTCTACCCCGGGGCTGAAGACATGTACACAATACAGCCAAATCACAGGTCGATCACCGATTTCTGATCAATTGAAAGCAATTTAAAGGTGTTTTCCTTTCAACTTTTTACCATGCAAAATTAAAATCGATCAATTTGATCATATACTAATAGTAACATATTAAATTAAGTCTCATTTCAGTTTTTATTTCCCATTCCATCAAATCAAATAAAAAAAATTAATGAGATTTCAAAACTGATTAAATAAAAAATGATTTTGTATTTAAATTTTAAGAGACAAACTAAACACATGTACCTTTGTACTAGGGATTCTTAACCTCTAATTTTTAATCAGCTCGCCCCATTTGCCGGTTGCACATGCATACAGTGTGTACTTTTACATATATATGTACATGTGGAGGAGTTTAATTCTTGGACGATCTACAAACGTCTACATAACATTAAAATAAATGAATAAATAAATAAATTATTAATTAAAATCAGTGCCCACAGATTGAACATATTCAAACCTGTTTTCACCTCTTAGTTACTTTTTAAAAGGGATAAAATTTCTAATTTTCGAGCAAATTTTCAAATATTTCGACGAAAAGAGACAAAAAACTGAACATTTTACAAGATAAATATAATTGTTTTCGAGAAAAAAAAGGCCTTCAAAAACAAAATGTTGTCCAGAGTCGACCAGTTGACCTAGTGAAAAGGGAACAAATCCAACTTTTCTAACCTGCAGGAAACTTTTTTTATCCCGATTTTTTTTCCCATCCATTAAGAACTTTTTTCTTATTATTGAAAAAAAAAAGATCACCGATCTCCCTACATAATTTTCTTGGAGTCGGGAAAGGCGGCGATGGATCTTTTTTAAGATAGCATAATTTTCTTTTTATTTACAGTTTATTTTTCAATAAGATCTTATGCAAAAGTAAAATTCCATTTTTTTCTGCAGTTAATTTTTTTTTTATTAATTCTATTTCTATATATTCGTTCTATTAATAATTCATTTGATTATTGTCAAAATCTTCACAAAGTTAACGTAATGTAGAAATTGAGATCAGCATACATACATACAGTCATGTAGTTTTGCCACAAGCAGAACATTTAAAAAGATATGAAAAATTTTGCCATGACAATTCAAGTAAAAGAAAATAATAATTGAAGGTTTTTATAGCCCTCTGTTTTATTTTAAACCAATTACCAGGTTAAAAACAATGACCACAGTAATTATCAGTAAATTTCAGCATCGACAGTACCTCAACAGTAATTATCAGCAATTCTCAGCAACGACAGTACCTCAACAGTATTTATCAGTATTTATCAGACTCAACAGTAAAAGGCAACAGTAATTATCAGTATTTATCAGAAACAACTAAAAATATCAGCAACAACAGTAATAATAACAGTAAATATCAGTATTTATCAGCAACAACAGCACAGTATCAGTAATTATCAAACTTTATCAGTAAAATTTGGGATTCTCAGCAGTTTTTTCGTCCAGTAGTGTAAGGACTTTGGAAATTTAAGTTGTACTTGTGTCGTTATGACATGATGACAGCTATGGTTGGATTTAAGGCTTGAGTGGCCTCTCGAATCAGTTCGATAGGAAAGCGAGTAGTTTATGGCCATGCTCTTAATCTTGATTGTGGTGATGCAATTAAAGGTTGGCGGACAATTGAAAATGCCATGTTTTTCGGGGAACATTGAGATGGTTACACGGCGGGTGTGACCGGTCACCAGGGGATGCGTTCAATTGATACTCAAAAATTGAGAGATTATATGGAAAAACAATTCCGGAATCTTGTATACTTTTATTGAGCTAAATCTGAAACGATTTTTTTCTTTCAACAAATATAATTAATTTAAAGAGAAGACGTACATGGTTATGACTGTAGATGTTGAATCTGATTTTGGTTCCCGCCAAAGTCTCCAACTGAAGTTCATTAGAGGCATCAGCTTTGTGGATGGACCCCTTGACCACGTGATATTTCAGGATGTTGGCCAGAGCTGTTGTGTCCTTTGAGAGACTGTCAAGGGTAGCTTGAGGAAGTTTTGCAAAAGCAGCATTTGTTGGAGCAAAAATAGTGAATTCCCCTGAAAAGAACATATTTGTTGTTCTAAAGATATCACCACATCATCTCTTGAGAGAAAACGTTTCTACATCTTCAAATGACATGACCAGGGAGGAAATACTGAAAATTGACGATGTTTCTTTATTATCCTGGTATAAACATTATTTATATTTAATCCGCAATCATTCTAGGCAGAGGTAAAAGAGAGTGGTTGAGATTCTTATATTCCCTAAATATTTGTAACCATGGAGCATACGATTGAAATTGATATAAAACAGTATTTATTAATCATTGAATTAAATTCTTTTTATCTTACCTCCTAACAGAGCATCAGCTAATCCTGCTTGCTGTACAAGAGCAATAAGAGTTGTTTCCCCGTCGTTTTGGAGAACTTCTACGAGGTTTCCAGCGAAAGCACTCTGTACAACCACAGCCAATGTTAGGAAAGCAATCATTTTGAGATTTTAATAGTTCTGAAGTTGAGATCGAACTGTATAATTCACAAAATGTCCGCAGTTTTATAGTAAACATCCTTTATGTAAAGAAAGATATATTTTATGTAAGGGACACAGCATCAGTTTCGAAAATGTGACTCAAATGTTTTGTAAAGTCCTCATGGAATTGCTAGGCACCAAAAGGGGAGCATTTTTTCTATGTAACATTGTCTTTGATTCTTTCCCTTGTAATTTTGATCGACAATCTGGAGATTAGTAACTGGTGGGTTTTTGCCATGGACAATAGCTTAAAACAAATAAATATAAGTAAGAATAAAAGGAATATTCTTTTGGGGGCCTCAACACGTTTTCCACGTTTCTTAAGGAATTCTTCCGTTGACAAAGCCACGCACAGTACGTGTTATCATGTGTACGATTGTGAAGGCTTTTATCAAATTGAAGACTGTTACATGTGACACACTTCACCATGACTTAAATGTACTTAAGACGCTTTCAGATGTTTTCAATGGTGTAATGTCGGTTCTGAAATTTACACCTGCTCCTCTCCCCCTTTACACTCCCCAAGAATATTTTTCGACAATATTGATATTTCTAGAGCTGTTACTAAGTAACTTATTACAATTCCTTTCTTTAAATGGAACTTTTACGGACTCCAAATTAGTATTCGTAATTTTTAGCAAAATGTAATGTTTTGCCACTACATATTCTAGGGAATACTGTATTATACTGTATCATAGTACCTTTAAAGATGGTGTGTTTTATTTATGTAAGAAGCCATCAAGCTCTTAGCAATTTTCATGCTCTAAAGTTATTCAATCTATTTTTTTTTTCTCGTGGACACATGTATCTGTATTCCCGTAGTAATTTTTGTCACACTCAAATCAAATGGACAAAATGTTTGGTACTGAGGGAAATGCCAAGGATCCACCCCACCTGTGAAATATGAGAAAAAGCAAAGGTCAAGGTTAAAATCACTAATGACCAATTGCAAGAAAGGCCTTTTCTCAAGAAATAAGCCTGTGAAAAATGAAAACTCTAGCACTAACTGTTAAAAAGCTTGGACCAAGGTTAGTTTATTTTAAAAACAAGAAAGGATTAGCACCCAAAGGAAGATTTTGTTAAGAGGATTTCATCTGTGGAATGTATAAAAATCTCAACACCAAGTGTTCAAAAAATTATTAAATTAAAATCTTTGTAAAATGTTGCAAAATTGTTAGATGAGTTGCGCCGTAGGAAAATTCAAAGAAATTCTACTTTTTAAGCTAGTGTTCACATAAACCAATTAAATTAATCCTAATATTATAAGATGTTTGTGGGGGACCAATATTCGCAAGCAAATTCAAAGAATTGTGGTCCCCGCTTTCGGAATTTCGGTTTCGGTAATGACATATTGTGTCAAATATAAAGGCCCTTTCATGTGTCATTTAGAAATTATCACCGAAGAGGAAAATTTAGCTCTAATTGTCAGAGACCAGAAGACCTTATACGAAAGTAATGCGTCCGTCCGTCTGTCTGTAAACAATTTTTCAAAATGCAACTCTTCCAACAGTTTGGTGTGATTTCAATATAACTTGGCACACAAGTAGACTACACTAAGATACATAAATTACTTCATCGGTTTTGGATTTCAATGAACGGTGTTGCCTTGGTTATTAAAAATGGAAATTTCTGAGAAATAATTTTTAAACACTACTCCTACAGTTTTAATCTGATTTCAATATAACTTGGCATGCAAGTAGACTACACTAACAAAAATGATATAGTGCATCAGCTTTTGATTTCGATGAACGGTGTTGCCATGGTTACAAAAAAATAGAAAATTCTGTGAAATACTTTTAAAACGCTTTTCCGCTTACAGTTTTGATCTGAATTCAATATAGCTTGGTACATAAGTACATGTAGACTACACTAACATACATAAATTAGTGCATCGGTTTTTGATTTCAATAAACGGTGTTGCCATGGTTACTATAAATAGAATTTTTTGTGAAATACATTTAAAACGCTACTACTCCAACAGTTTTTGTCCATTTTCAATATAATTAGACTTAACTAAGATACATAATTTTATTTATTGCTTGTTCAAATCCAAGTGCTACTTTTCCTTTGTTTTACGTACAGACTAGAAGAGCTACAGTCTGATCAGAGACATTTGGTTTCAAAATAAGGTCCATCGTAAAGGTCAAGTTCAGAAATCATAGCATGCTCGGAAATATCTTATCACAGGTATTACATATGTAAATCATAAAAGCCCTATTTCTTCTCAATCAAAAGTTATAAGGAAAAAATAACTTTTTTGAAAAGTAGGTCAAACTTCAAGGTCAAGTTTACAATATCGTAAACCATAGTGTATTTAGAAGGGTCTTGTCACAGGCACTACACAGGTATAATGTGAAAGCCCTATTTCCTATTATTCTGAATTCTTCACCAAGGTTCAAGTTTTTGAAAAGTATGTTACTTAAAGGTCAAGGTCGTTAGATTGAAAATTATAGTGTTTGATAAGGTCTTGTCACATGTTATACACAATTTGATATGAAAACACCTTCTCTTCTCATTCAAAAGTTATGGCCAATTCAAAGTAATGTTTAATTATTTTTTAATCGGTCAAGGTCACGGGGTCAAAAATCACAGTGTATTTAGAAACGTCTTTTCACAGATGATATACAAGTCCTATCTCTTCTCGTTCTAAAGATATGACCAAGGTTATAGGTTTTTGTTACGGATGGACCGACGATTGAAATTTCAAGTCCCCTTTTGCAAAAGCAGGGTACAACAAGCACTAGTATTTAAATTCCAAAATCATTTAACTTTTTTCATCAACAATAACAAGACAAAAATAAAACACAGGTAAAATTGAATCAAAGCATCAAATTGGCCACAAACAAAATTTTGCATAATTTCAAAAAGTAGAATCAACCTTCACATGTATTCATGCAAGGAAAACGCAAGGTAGTCAAAGCTGAAATAGTGATAATTTTTATCAAAGCAAAATAAATGAATGATTTTTAAAAATTATATAAAAGACATTTTAGCACATTGGTCATCAAATGGATTCATCGATAAAGTCAATGATATACGATAAAAAATTATTGTTATCAAATCAGCCTTTTATTAAAACCGGCTAATTTTTCAGTTTTTAGAGTATACCGCAAAAAGCACAAAATGTTCGTCAAACGCAACACAGTGTGTTTACTCCCTATAAACAAGTGGACATTCGATTTGACCAAAATGAAAACATCTGAAGGATAAAAAAGGAAGATCCCTTCTCAAGTAACACCAAATTTAGAACAAAATGTGAAAGAGACTCCAGAGGAAATGGTGCTAAATTTGATAAAAAAGTTAGTTAAAACTTATTCTCTCCTTTCGAAGAAGAAGGGAGACAGGGCATATTGTTTTGTTGCTGTCTGTCGGTACACCATCAGCTTATATACAGATTTATCATAAGAGTATATAGGACAAGTTTTGTTTTGGGTACGATAGAACCTGGTTACGAAAGAACCATTTTTGGAAGAGTTATCTATATACGCCCCTTGGACATAGAAAAATTCGAATTATTTGCAGATTCCGTTCTTTTTGTTTGCAGAGATTGCACATATAATTCCAACAAAGAGCAAATTAACTTTTTATACCCCCGCTTGAAAAGTGGGGGTATATAGTAATCGGTATTTCCGTCCGTCCGTCCGTCCGTCCGTCTGTTACGCTTAGGGGTACCCATCTCTTATCCGCAACTCCTCTCATACCACTGAAGGAAATTTAATGAAACTTTCACAGAATCTTTATTACATATTGCCATTGTGCACCTCCTATTTTACTTTTTGGTCTGACATATATTTTGGATTTTCCAGAGCAAAACATGAATACAGCCATTATATTCAAATGGGAGGCGGGGGGTATTATTTAGTGAGCTCATTGCTCACAGTACCTCTAGTCCTAATTACAGAGTTTTAAAAAGATAACAAATATATATATTTTCGTTTCATTTTTATTTTATAAGATCAAAACGCCTATCTTACTCTTCTCGAATGTTTCATGAGATATTTAGGGGGGGGGGGGGTATTATTTAGTGAGCTCATTGCTCACAGTACCTCTAGTTTTTATTTGAATTCCACAATGATATAATATAAACATGAAATGAACACAATATTTCATTGTAGCATTCATTTTTTGAGAGAGAAAGAGAGAGGAGAGAGAGAAGTAAGAGAGAGAGAGAAAGAGATGATGTTATAAAAGAATGTGGGTGATAAATACAGTAGGTAGCAAATCTAGTTTTAAGACAGGGTTTTTTATGTTAGTCTGAGAGTATGGAGTCGAATTTTTGCCAGGAGGCGTTAAACTCATCTATTTTATCACTTTCTCCAGCTGTATATTTCAATGATATATAAATAATTTTGAATAGATAGAGAGGCTGAGGTGTTGACAACGAATTCTGTATATATAGTTCTTTATTGACATAAGCAAAACATTTAGAGATTTTGATGGTATTGTATTACTTATATCTCCAAATATAAAAGTTTTACAATCTAGATTTAATACAATGTCTTTTTGATGACACTGTCTAACAAAACCATCTAGAAATTGTTGATGATACCTTCCAACTGATAACGTTCAGTGTCATATCTAATTTAGGAACATTGTATTGCAAATTAACTTTTGTCTGATGTGGTTTCACGATACTTTTGAGCCAATGAAACCTTTCTTGGATTATACGATATCGGAGATACACATGTATATAGGTTTCAGCTACCTTCATTGGCATTTGCTAGTAAGGACTTTGGAAATTTAAGTTGTACTTGTGTCGTTATGACATGACGACAGCTATGGTTGGATTTAAGGCTTGAGTGGCCTCTCAAATCAGTTCGATAGAAAAGCGAGTAGATCATGGCTATGCTCTTAATCTTGCTTGTGGTGATGCAATTAAAGGTTGGCGGATTATTGAAAATGCCATGTTTGTCGGGGAACATTGAGATGGTTACACGGCGGGTGTGACCGGTTACCAGGGGATGCTCACTCCTCCATGGCACCTGATTCCACCTCTGATGTTTCGGAGGTCCGTGTTTGCTCTGCTCCTATTTTGAATTGTTTAATGGATTTTGATATTGAATACTGTTCGTTATCTCCATATCCTTCTATTGTATCTCAATGCTATTTAGTTTGCAAGTGCATTTAGCATGTTTTCCGCGGCCCACCAAGTGTCAGGATTTAGACATAAATTCTGATATAACTGGAATGAAAGCATCATGTAGTTCTCAATTCGAGGGTTAACAGCATGTATTTTAAAGCAAAAATATTTTGTTGTAATTATTCAATCGCCGTAATGCAAAGTTTTAATAAGTAAGTACCAAGGGCCCATATATTTTCTAAGTATACCGAAACAATGGAAATTTTTTGGATAATCACAGTAAAGCATTTCTAAGTAAACGACTGTAAAAACTGGTTGAAAGATTAATATGAATTTAAGTGAGAAAAAAAATAATTTTATTTCGAACAGAGTATAGTACTTACATGTTTTTTTCTCTATGAGAATGAGAAGCATCAATAATTTTTTGAAATATTTTGCAGTATGCTTGCACGTCTTCTTATAAAAATGTGCGACTCATAACATGTACGGTGTATTAAATAAACTAAGACCATTTTCATTTTAAACAAATTTATTGTACAACAATTCTCAATAAATCTCCATTAAAAATATGGTGATACAATTATGCAGTATATGTACAACTGTGTGATATGATGGTAAAATGTCAGATAATGATATGATTTGTTCAGATGATTATCTCCTACCAAGAATAGCAGAAAATAAATAACGAGCGGGAATAAGCACGTGATCTATAATGTGTACTACTCCGTTGGTGGCGCTTATATCGGCTTTTGTTACGTGAGCATTGCGATTAACTGTGACGCTGCCAGAACCTGGAAGTAAAACAAATTTAATTATTTTAGATATAGCCAGTATTTTTTGAGATGAAGGAAATCTGCAGAGCTATCAGTCTATGTTATTGAGTATAAAACTTACTGCTGACTCCAAGTCTGATGACGTCATGGTGAGTATCAAGAGTTCTTACATATTCGCGGTTGTAAAGACCAGCTGAGTATTCAGTATGTGGAACAACATGGTATTCCAGAATTTCTAAAAGAATAAAACAAATATCAGAAATGTACGAAAAGATTTCAAGGGAAGACTAAATCACATCTGTTGAAATGGCATCCTTTTGAATTGTCGCATCTACGTACCTTTTAAAAGGTTTGGGTTTCTTCTCAGATTGTCCAAAACATGGCTACCAAGTCTGGCAAATGCTGCATTTGTTGGTGCAAATACTGTTAGTCCATCGCCTGAAATGTTAAAGAAATAGATACATGTATTTTATGAGCATCCAAATTCAAACTTTCCTAATGATGTCACACCTTAAAGAAGCAATGCATATAAATGTGTGCTGCAAAATACCTTGCAGAGCTCCGGCCAAGCCAGCTGACTGGACCTTTGACAGAAGAGTGCTGAGGTCACTGTTTCCGGCCACGAGATCCACAATACTTCCTTCAGGGGGCATCATAACGGTGTCGATTACGTGGACCATTCCGTTTGATGCGGTCAGATCAAAGTGGGTGATTTTGGATCCTTCCACTGTCACAACCTTTCAGTGAAAGATTTAGAAAAAAATTAAGTTACTTATCTCCCGAATACTTAACAATATTTACACTGTATAAGATGATGAACAGTTATTGTGTACTTAAATTTATACATATAAATGAAGCTGTTCTTTAGTAAAACAGAGAAAAAAGCCAAAATGTGGTCTTGTGTGCTTTTATAGAGTTAAATCTGAATTAATTTTTCTTCAAACAGATATAAAAAGGAAAGACCTACATGATTATGACTGTAAATGTTGAATCTGATTTTGGTTCCCGCCAAAGTCTCCAACTGAAGTTCATTAGAGGCATCAGCTTTGTGGATTGACCCCTTGACCACGTGATATTTCAGAATGTTGGCTAGAGCTGTTGTATCCTTTGAGAGACTGTCAAGTGTGGCTTGAGGAAGTTTTGCAAAAGCAGCATTTGTTGGAGCAAAAATAGTGAATTCCCCTGAAAAGAACATAGTAGTTGTTCTAAAGATATCACCAGATCATCTCTTGAGAGAAAATGTCTCTACATCTACAAATGACATGACCAGGGAGGAAATACTGAAAATTGACTATGTTTCTATATTATCCTGGTATAAACATTATTTGTATTTAATCCCGTATCATTTTAGGCAGAGGTAAAAGAGAGTGGTTAAGATTCTTATATTCTCTTAATATTTGTAACCATAAAGCATACGATTGAAATTGATATAATACAGTATTAATTAATCATTTAATTAAATAGATTTAGCTTACCTCCTAACAAAGCATCAGCTAATCCTGCTTGCTGTACAAGAGCAATAAGAGTTGTTTCCCCGTCGTTTTGTAGAACTTCTACGAGGTTTCCAGCGAAAGCACTCTGTACAACCACAGCCAATGTTAAGAAGGCAATCATTTTGAGATTTTACTAGTTCCGAAGTTGAGATCGAACTGTTTAATGCACAAAATGTCCGAAGTTTTATAGTATCCATCCTTTATGTAAAACAAAGATATATTTTATGTAAGGGACACAGCATCAGTTTCGAAAATGTGACTCAAATGTTTTGTAATGTCCTTATGGAATTGCTGGGCACCAAAAAGGGAGCATTGTAATAAAGATACTAATGTAACATTGTCTTCAATTCTTTCCCTTGTAATTTTGATCGACAATCTGGAGATTAGCATTTGGTGGTTTTTTTTGCTATGGACAAAAGCTTAAAACAAATAAATATAAGTAAGAATAAAAGGAACATTCTTTTGGGGGCCTCAACACGTTTTCCACGTTTCTTAAGGAATTCTTCCGTTGACCAGACAAAGCCACGGACAGTACGTGTTATCATGTGTACGATTGTGAAGGCTTTTATCAAATTGAAGACTGTTACATGTGACACAGTTCACAATGACTTGATTGTACTTTAGACGCTTTCAGATGTTTTCAATAGTGTAATGTCGGTTCTGAAATTTTCATCTGCTGCTCTCCCACTTTACACTCCCTAAGAATATTTTTCGACAATATTGATATTTCTAGATCTGTTACTAAGTAACTTATTACAATTCCTTTCTTTAAATGGAACTTTTACGGACTCCAAACATTTTTTCATCAAGCTCTTAGCAATTTTCATGCTCTAAAGTTATTCAATCTATTTATTTTTCTTTCTCGTGGACACATGTATCTGTATTCGCGTAGTAATTTTTGTCACACTAAAAAAAAATGGAAAAAAAATGGTTGGTACTGAGGGGTATGCCAAGGATCCACCCTACCTGTGAAATATGAGAGCAAAGGTCAAGGTAAAAATCACTGATGAACAATTCCAAGAAAGGCCTTTTCTCAAGAAATAAGCCTGTGAAAAATGCAAACTCTAGCACTAACTGTTAAAACGCTATGACCAAGGTTAGTTTATTTTGAAAACAAAAAGGATCAGCACCCAAAGAAAGATTCTGTTACAAGGATTTCATCTTTGGAATATGTATATATATAAAAATCCTCAACACACTGTTCAAAAAGTTATTAAATTAAAAGCTTTGTAAAATGTTGCAAAATTGTAAGATGCGTTGCGGCTTTAGAAAATTCAAAGAAATTTCAATTTTTAAGCTGGCATTTACATAAACCAATCAAAGCACTGAGTAATCCTAAATGTTTGTTGGGGACCAATATTGTCGAGCAAATTCAACGAATTTTGGTCCTCCGATTTCGGTTTCCTTGTGGGTGAGATGTCACTTTTTTTAGTGACATATTGTGTCATTAAGATGATTTTCTTTTCAAAATAAGGTCAATCGTGAAGGTCAAGTTCAAGGGAAACCAAAGCATGCTCGGAAATATCTTATCACATGTTATGCACATGACAATTATGAAAGCCCTTATCAAAAGTTATAAGGAAACATTAACAATTATGAACAGTATGTCAAACTTCAAGGTGAAGTTTACAAGATTTAAAATCATAGTGTATTTAGAAAGGTCTTTCACAGGCACTACACATGGATAATGTGAACACCCTTTCTCTTCTCATTCAGAATTTATGACCAAGGTTAATTTTTTTGAAAAGTTGGTCACATCAAGGTCATGAAGAAAAAATTTATAGTGATTTTAGGAAGGTCTTGTCACAGGTTATACACATTTTAATATAAAAACACTATCTCTTTTCATTCAAAAGTTATACCCAATTCAAAGTAATCTTAAAGTTTTTTTTAAGTAGGTCCAACTTGAAGGTCAAGGTTGCGGCTTCAAAGATCGAACTGTATTTCGAAAGGCCCAGTCACACGTAATACACGTGTAAAACAAGAGGCCCACGGGCCTTATAGGTCACCTGAGTATTGTGTAACAACTTTCAAACAGTAAAATTTGGTTCGTGTTTTAAACCAGAGGCCATGAAATTCACAATTCACAATTTTGAAAGAGGCACCATTGCTTATCATAATTATTAACTTAGCATGCTTACTCTATTTACTAAATACCTAGAGGTAGATCAGAGTAACAAAGAGAAAATGTACTTCCACTTTATACCCAGTTGTGCACCTCATCCAAAAGGAACCACTGACCCAGGGGCCACATATTTCAAAATTTTGCAAATTTTATCATAAAATGGTTGATTAATACCAAAGAGCTGATTTCAAAGCATTATTTTTATTTTCAGACTATGTACTCCCCCCCTTCTGACCCGGGGGGGGGATAAAAAACCCATTTTGCTAGATGCACCTTTCTTCATCATAAATATATATACTTGGATCATTGGCATAAAACCGAGGCAAAGGAAAATATTTTCAAAGAACTAATGTATTTTTACTATATAATCAATAGAACCAAGCCCTAACACCAGAAACCCTAACCCTGGGGCTATAAAATTCACAATTTTGGAAGACGCACTCTTGCTCATCATAACTATGTACTTAGTTAGTTTATTTAATACCCAGAAGCAGAGAAGAAGATTTTCAAAGAATAATGCATTTTCACAATTTAATCAATAGAGCCCTACCCTAACATCAGAACCCCTGACCCTTGGGCCATAAAATTCACAATTTTGGAAAAGGCACTCTTGCTTATCATTACTATGTGCTTGGTTAGTTTATTTAATACACAGAAGCAGAGAAGATTTTAAAAAAATGCACTCTAGCTTATCATAACTATGTGATTAAATAGATCATGTAATACTCAGAAGCAGAGAAGAAGATTTTCAAAGAATAAGTGCATTTTCACAATTTAATCAATAAAGCCCCGCCCTTACACCAGAACTCCTGACTATGGGGCCATAAAATTCACAATTTTGAAAGACGCACTCTAGCTTATCATAATTATGTGCTTAGTTAGTTTATTTGATACTCAGAAACAGGAAAAGATTTTCAAAGAATAAATGCATTTTCACAATATAATCAATAGAGCCCCGCCCTAACACCAGAACCCCTGACCCTGGGGCCATAAAATTTACAATTTCGAAGAAAGCTCTCTTGCGTATCATAACTATGTGCTAAGTTAGTCTATTTAATATCCAGAAGCAGAGAAGAAGATTTTTAAAGAATAAATGCATTTTCACTATATAATCAATAGAGCCCTGCCCTTACACCAGAACCCCTGACCCTGGGGCCATAAAATTCACAATTTAAAAAAAAAAGCACTCTAGCTTATCATAACTTTGTGCTTAGTTAGGTTATTTAATACCCAGGAGCAGAGAAGATTTTAAAGGAAATAATGCATTTTCACGATATAATCTATGTAGCCCCGCCCTAGCACTAGAACCCCTGACCCTGGGGCCATGACTTTAACAATTTTGGTAGAGTACTCAATGCTCATTACATTCAAGCCAACAGTTTGCCTGCTTGATGTCCAGGAGTAAAAAAGAAGATTTTTAAAGATTGCAATAATTTTAGTTCTTTTGGCCCCTCTCCTCAGGCCCCAGGGGGCCAGAACCATGCAATTCACAATTTTTGTTTCCCTTTACCCATAGATGATGTATGCCAAATTTGGTTGAAATTGGTTCAGTGGTTTCAGAGAAGAAGCTGAAAATGTTCAAATGCTAACACACGATACACGACGGACGACGACGGACGAAAACGGATAGCAATAGGTCACCTGAGTTACTCAGGTGACCTAATAAAAGTCCTATCTCTTTTCATTCAAAAGATATGACCAAGATTAAAGTTTTTGAAAAGGGTCAAACTTTAAGGTCAAGGTCACGATGTCAAAATTCATAGTGTATTAAGGAAGGTCTTCTCACATCTTGATATGGCCAATTCAAAGTGATGTTTAATTTTTTTAATAGGTAAAAATTCAAGGTAAGAAATCATAGTGTATTAAGAAAGTTCTTGTGACAGGTAATATACATGTATAATATGAAAGTCCTATCTCTTCTCTAAAGATATTACCAAGGTTCAAGGTTTTTGTGACGGACGGACCTTCGAATGAAATTTCATGTCCCCTCGCTTTCAACTAGTAGGAGTAATTTAAATAAACTTTTTTCATCATCTAGAACACGACAAAAATAAAAAACAAGTAAAATTGAATAAAAGCATCAAATAGGCCACAAACAAAATTTATCATAATTCAATAATTAGAATCTACTTTCACAATGTATTTAAAAAAGCATCCATGCAAGGAAAACACAAGGAACTCAAGGCTGAAATAGTGATCATTTTTATTATACGCTGTCTTCAAAGTAAAATAGATACTGTATACCAACTTTTATTCGCGTGCGAGAAATTTTCGCGAGAGCCTCGTCATCGCGAATATTTCTCACGGCGAACGGTCCTTTAAGTATCCTTTTCTATTTAAAATGGTTTCAAAAAAGGCTTGATAGGGAAACTTAATCATTGCAAACTAGTTTACTCCCGGTAAATCGCGAAATAAAGTCGTCGGGAATAAAAGTTGGTTTACAGTAAATAAATTTTTAAAAATTAAATATTACAGAGACATTTTAGCGCATTTGCTCATCAAATGCATTTATCGATAAAGTCAATGATATATGATAAAATTTATTGTCATCAAACCAGCCTTTTATTACAGCCGACTAATTTTTAAGGTTTTAGACTATACCGCAAAAAATGCAAAAAGTTAGTCAAACACAACAGTGTGTTTACTTCCTATAAACCAGTGGACATTCGATGTAACCAAAATGAAAACATTTGAGGTATAAATAAGGAAGATCCTTACTCAAGTAACACGAAGATTACCAATAATATTTAAAACTTATGCGTCCATTCGAAGGAGAAGGGAGACAGGGCATATTGCTTTATTGCTGTCTGTCGGTCAACTTTAGTTTCCATTCATTTTCTTCGCAGAGGTTGAAAATATTGAAAGAGATTTATTTGCAGTTTCCGTTCTTTTTCCTTACAGGGATTGCGCATATTGAAATTAAACTTTGTATTAAGGTCAGACGACACCTTCCTCAAAAATATATAATTTTTCGTAAGAGTTTGTCATTGAAGAATATATACTTAAACAAGATTCCTCACAAAAAATTAGGGTACCTTACCAGGCATTTGGACAAGATACAACGGATCATATTTCTTATATTAGCCTTATGGGTAATCTTCTGAATGACCTATATCACCATATTTGTATACTTATTTTGAAAACAATGTAGAAATCAGAAGAGAATGACAAATATGAATATTTTTTATATAACACCAAGAGATACAAAACATTTATGTGAGGAACGTGTCATCTGACCTTAAGATCTATCTAGAGAATATATAGGTCAAGTTCTGGTTTGGGTACGATCGAGCCATTTTGGATAGAGTTATGCCCCTTGGACTTAAAAATGTTCAAATTATTTGTAGGAGGTGGGGGCGTTAGTGTTTTACAAATATCCCTTGTTTTATAAGTTGCCTTGTCGTGTTAAATATATTTTTAAAAGATAGAAAGCGAAGACTGAATTAAAGGGTAAAATATAAATCACAAAAAGAAATTAAAAAAAAAAAAGAATGGAGGAAGCTGATCCTATCTCTGAAATTTCGTCAAACATTTACTTTGTTCATGAAATCATGTATGTCATCATAAACGAAAGAAAATGTAGAGTTTTACAAACTCTTTTTGGATTTTTGGACCCCTCTTCAGTTCTACATGGATTTCACTGCAGATTTCATACATTTTGTTTATGAGGTTACCACTTTGCAACATTTTGTAAAAGAAGCCCATGGTGATAGTCTTTTTTAAATTTGTTTATAATACAAATTCCGTTTTTTTCCGCTCATGACAAAAAGCGCTGCATTTCATGCCGGAAATCTGCAAAGCATTTCCGACATTTTTAAATCTTATTTCCAACATTTATTTCTTGCCTTGTCAGGATTTTTGCAAGGTACCGCTCCTGCAATTTAATATGTTAACTAAGTAGGTGGAAAATCGAATTTTCAAAGAATTATTTCATACCACATTTTCAAATCATTAATCAAAACATAAAAATGTTGTCTATAAACATATGTACATGTAGCACAAAGTCTAGATAAAATAATTCACTGAGGATGCATTTTTCATCCTCATACGTGTTCATTTCATTGAATGCCAATGACTGAACCGAACTTTTGTCCAAGACATTACATGTATCTCTGTATATTCCAACATTCAAAACAAAGTAGAACGATTGAGAGTCATTAAGAGAAATTCTCTTAAAAAAATATAGGTTTTTGATACACTACAGCAAAAGTGAAATTTTGATACACTGTAAGAGTTGTTTTCACAGCCTTTTACTGAATATACATCAGAGGAAAAGTGGTTTCTGCTGCAACTATAAACATGATGTATTACTCATCGTTAAATGTTGACGGACGTTTCAAAATGCACAGAAATTCAAGTTATATTCGGATCACTATCAAGACACAAGCTTTATTTTCTCCGTCCAGAAGATTACCAATAATATTTAAAACTTATGCGTCCCTTCGAAGGAGAAGGGACCGGTCACGGTAGCCTAGTGGTAGAGCGTTCGCTTCGTGATCGGGAGGCCCGGGTTCGATTCTCGATCGCGGCGCCGCGTCATACCTAAGACGTAAACAAAGGTAGTGACTGTTCCTTCGCCAAGCGCTCGGCACTAGAAGTGAAAGTCACGGGTCTTTCGGATATGACCTTAAAAACGTAGGTCCCGTGTCACGGTAGGCGTTGGCACGATAAAGAACCCTCACTGCTCAATGGCCCTGAGTGCCGAGTATAGGTCTAAATTTGAAGCCCTTCACCGGCATCGGTGACGTCTCCATATGAGTGAAAAATTCTCAAGAGGGACGTTAAACAATATACAATCAATCAATCAATCGAAGGAGAAGGGAGACAGGGCATATTGCTTTATTGCTGTCTGTCGGTCAACTTTAGTTTCCATTCATTTTCTTCGCAGAGGTTGAAAATATTGAAAGAGATTTATTTGGATAGAGTTATGCACCTTGGACTTAAAAATGTTCAAATTATTTGTAGGAGGTGGGGGCGTAAGTGTTTTACAAATATCCCTTGTTTTATAAGTTGCCTTGTCGTGTTAAATATATTTTTAAAAGATAGAAAGCGAAGACTGAATTAAAGGGTAAAATATAAATCACAAAAAGAAATTAAAAAAAAAGAATGGAGGAAGCTGATCCTATCTCTGAAATTTCGTCAAACATTTACTTTGTTCATGAAATCATGTATATCATCATAAACGAAAGAAAATGTAGAGTTTTACAAACTCTTTTTGGATTTTTGGACCCCTCTTCAGTTCTACATGGATTTCACTGCAGATTTCATACATTTTGTTTATGAGGTTACCACTTTGCAACATTTTGTAAAAGAAGCCCATGGTGATAGTCTTTTTTTTAATTTGTTTATAATACAAATTCCGTTTTTTTTCCGCTCATGAGAAAAAGCGCTGCATTTCATGCCGGAAATCTGCAAAGCATTTCCGACATTTTTAAATCTTATTCTTGCCTTGTCCGGATTTTTGCAAGGTACCGCTCCTGCAATTTAATATGTTAACCAAGTAGGTGGAAAATCGAATTTTCAAAGAATTATTTCATACCACATTTTCAAATCATTAATCAAAACATAAAAATGTTGTCTATAAACATATGTACATGTAGCACAAAGTCTTGATAAAATAATTCACTGAGGATGCATTTTTCATCCTCATACGTGTTCATTTCATTGAATGCCAATGACTGAACCGAACTTTTGTACAAGACATAACATGTATCTCTGTATATTCCAACATTCAAAACAAAGTAGAACGATTGAGAGTCATTAAGAGAAATTCCCTTAAAAAAATATAGGTTTTTGATACACTACAGCAAAAGTGAAATTTTGATACACTGTAAGAGTTGTTTTCACATCCTTTTACTGAATATACATCAGAGGAAAAGTGGTTTTTGCTGCAACTATAAACATGATGTATTACTCATCGTTAAAGTTAATGTTGACGGACGTTTCAAAATGCACAGAAATTCAAGTTATATTCGGATCACTATCAAGACACAAGCTTTATTTTCTCCGTCCAGGATTTTTTATATATAGGAGGCCAGGGGATTGAGGTTTGGGGGGGGGGGGAGAATTACAAGGTTTTGCACATTATCAATAGCGATACATCTATGTCCATATTGTTAAGAATGACAGGAACTTTAAAATCATCACCATAAGGGAAAAAAATCAGTACTTAGTACAGTGTAGTATTTAAGAATATTTTATTGACAAAATAAAATTTTGATGAAATATTTACAAACATGACATCATATGTACATAATATACATTAACAAATGAAATAACATTAGTGGAAAAAATTTAATATTTTAAATTAGTTTTATCCTAGAATAGATGATAAATGATATCTAGCGGGAATAAGCACGTGATCAATTAGATGTACGACTCCATTAGTAGCGCTGATGTCCGCCTGGATAACATGCGCGTTTCTATTCACCGTCACAGCTTCCCCTGAAATAGTAATTGCATAAGAAATAATTCTCTATTAACAGTTTATTCAGTTATATTAGATAACCATAAGATTTTATTCAGATTTGAATTTAAAGCAATCTTTTCGGAAAAAAACAAAAGATATTGAATCTATTGGGATAAAAAATAAAATCTTAATGATTTTCATGATAATCGATAATAAAAACTTATTTGAATGCTGATAATACTTTTAAAAGTGCATATCATCGAAAATTACCTCTGGTTGAGAGCCTGATGACGTCATGATGACTATCTAATGTCCTCAAGTGTTCGCGGTTGTAAAGACCGGCAGAGTATTCAGTGTGAGGAACAACATGGTATTCCAAAATTTCTAAAATAATAAGTGATCGATAAAAAAAAATGGAGTGCTAGCATAAAAAAATGGACGCCTGGAAATTTCACAAGTAAGATTATAAAATTAGAATAGTAAATATAGAATAGTAAATATTGAGGATAATAAGCTCTGCAAGATCAACTTTTGTGTGAGTAGCCTGTTTTGGTTAATAAACTTATTGTACTCAGAGCATGCTCTTGAGGAGCCAGTAAGTTAAGGGACACAAATATAAACACACTGTGCAGGTGATAGCGGAATAATAATATATAAAGATGTTCAATATATACAAACCTTTAAGGAGTTTGGGATTACTTTGTAAATTATGCAGGACTTGGGATCCAAGATTATGAAAAGCTGCATTGGTTGGCGCAAAAACCGTGAGGGCATCCCCTGTAAAACAGATACCAAATGTTACAATTAGTATCTTACTGAACATTTCTTTAGTTAGACTATCTCCATGGAGATATTTTCCCACCTTGTAGAGCACCAGCTAAGCCAGCTGCTTTGACCAATGATAGGAGAGTACTGAGGTCCCTGTTTCCGGCCACCAGATCCACGATATTTCCTGTAGGGGGCATCATAACGGTGTCAATTACGTGGACCATTCCGTTTGATGCGGTCAGATCAAAGTGGGTGATTTTGGATCCTTCAACTGTCACAGCCTACAACAGAATAATTTTTTATTAGGATTTCAGAAGTGAATAATTAACAATTGCTGTACCCCAGAATTTGGTTTGGTGATAAGAAACTGTTGTTTGTTTTGAAAGCCAGCGAATACATTTTGAAGCAGGCTTTCAACCGATCTAAGAAAGAGAAATGACTCACATGGTTATGATTGTAGATGTTGAATCTGATTTTGGTTCCCGCCAAAGTCTCCAACTGAAGTTCATTAGAGGCATCAGCTTTGTGGATTGACCCCTTGACCACGTGATATTTCAGGATGTTGGCCAGAGCTGTTGTGTCCTTTGATAGACTGTCAAGTGTAGCTTGTGGAAGTTTGGCAAAAGCGGCATTGGTTGGAGCAAAAATAGTGAATTCTCCTTAATCACAAAAAAATATATACTCACATCTATCATGAGAAAGTTGCACTATTTAACAAGTATTTGTAATCATAACTGCATCAATGCATTATTGGACAACTTCACAGCAAATTAATGTACACGGGGACAACAACAAATAAATTAATCGCACAAACATTAATTAAACTATTTTAAAAACTTTGTACTGAACAGAAAAAATATAAATTTTCGGCAAATGCGTCTACAAGGCATTGATTACCTCTATAATAACGAGAAACAATTTTAAAAACATAACTAAGGGTTTTAGTGCTCCTTAATCACAAAAAAATATATACTCACATCTTTCATGAGAGAGTTGCACTATTTAACAAGTATTCGTAATCATAACTGCATCAATGCATTATTGGACAACTTCACAGCAAATTAATGTACACGGGGACAACAAAAAAAAATTAATCGCACAAAAATAATTAAACTATTTTAAAAACTTTGTACTGAACAGAAAAAATATAAATTTTCGGCAAATGCGTCTACAAGGCATTCATTACCTCTATAATAACGAGAAACAATTTTGAAAACATAACTAAGGGTTTTAGTTTACCTCCTAAAATCGCATCTGCTAGTCCTGCCTTTTGAACCAGTGAAATAAGCGTTGTTTCACCATTCGCTTGGAGAACTTCTACTAAGTTGCCTCCAAAGACGCTCTGAACTAACACCGTAAGGGCAAGAAAGGCGATCATATTGCACTTGTTTTCGTTTGAACAACTTTAACAGTTAAGTGAAAATTTTCCCTTCTTTTATACTCATAAATTTAGTCTCACTTTACATAACATGCCTCCAATTCGTGTTCATTTTCATGCACGTGTAGAAATATTCATATGTGTTATAACAATATCCCTTAATATCATTTGATTGTGAAACTAATAGGTAGATAAGCTAAAGTGAGCATCATAGCAGTAATGCAAACGTTGACCACGTGAATTCTGAAATTCACATTTTCCGTTTCGAAACAAACTATCAATTAAATAAATGCTTGTCCCAATTGTTCCTTTTGATCCAAATTTTAAAATGCTGAATTAATAATTTTGTTTTAAAAGTTAAGTACTTAATCAATGCAGAGATTCAAGCATTTCCGTTATAAACATAATATTATGAATCTAAATCTAAAAAATACTCCGATATACAGAGCTATATATAGATGAACCATGTGTAGTCTGTGTACCATGTTAAATTGAAACTGGACCAAAATTGATTTTTTTTAAATTGATAAGAATTGGAAATTAATCTCATTTATTGAAAAGAAAACCGATAAAAAGAATGATATATGTACTTGAATTGTGTGTCATAATATACAGTATATAGAAATCAGACCAAAACTGTAGGAGGAGGAGGGGCATTTTAAAGAAAAGTATATACAGATAGAGACGAGCATACAGCGACTGACACCTTGCTATTGCATAAGCTCTTCTGGTCTTTGTCAAGCAGATCTAAAAATTGGACCAAAACTGCATGAAGAAAGAACGATAACGGTTTGATTGAATGATAAACGCAAATCCGGTAATATTTCAAACATATTATAAGTAACGTTTTTGCAAAAAATCTGCAGTGTGTTCTTTCTTTTATTAACCACGGGAATCTTTCGTATCTTAATCGGAAACCGTTTTACAGATTTATGTATCTTGTGTAGTCTATGGGTGTACCAAGTTATATTGAGCCAAAACTGTAGGAGGAGAAAGCGTTTTTAAGAGGCTGGGTGGTCGTGGCCATTTTTAGACTATTTTGATCTCCTTTAGAAGAAGAGCTCCATATAATGATATAATGAATTATCAAATCTTAAAATTAAAACTGATGAAATTTGTCTTTGCCAAATAATAGTTGACAGCTTAAGATATCATATCCCAAAATTTAAGTTGCACCTGATCCCACCTTTGGAATTTAAAGGTCCATGTTTGCTCTGATTTGTTTTGTTTGAAGGGACTTTTGCACTTGAATACTAGAACTCGTTCATGTATCTCTGTATATTCCACATTCAAAACAAAGTAGAACGATTGAGAGTCATTTGAAATTTCCTAAAAAATATATAGGTTTTTGATGCACTGTAAGAGTTTTTTTCATAGCCTTTTTATTTAATATACATCAGAGGAAAGGTGTGATCTGCTGCAGCTATAAACATGATGTATTACTTATCGTTAAATGTTGACGGACGTTTCAAAATCCACAGAAATTCAAGTTATGTTCGGGTCACTACCAAGTGACAAGCTTTATTTTCTCCGTCCAGGATTTTTATGAATAAGAGGCCATGGGATTGGGGTATGGGGAGGATTGCAAGGTTTTGCACATTAGCAACAGCGCTACATGTACAGGTATGTCCACATTGTTAAGAATGACAGGAAACTTAAAATCATCACCATAAGGAAAAAAAATATCAGTACTTAGTATTTAAGAATATTTTATTGAAATAAAATCAAAATAAATATAAATAAAATTTTGATGAAATATTTACAAACATGATATTCTATGTACAAAATATACATTAACAAATGAAATAACATTAGGGGAAAAATAAAATATTTTAGATATGTTTTATCCAAGAATAGATGATAGATGATATCTAGCGGGAATAAGCACGTGATCAATGAGATGTACGACTCCATTAGTAGCGCTGATGTCCGCCTGGATTACATGGGCGTTTCTATTCACCGTTACAGCTTCCCCTGAAATAGTAATTGCACCATAAACAATTATCTATTAACAGTTAATTCAGTTATATTAGATAACCATAAGATTTTATTCAGATTTGAATTTAGAGCGATCGTTCGGAAAAAAATTAAAAGATATTGAATCTATTCGGATAAAAAATAACATCTAAATGATTTACATGATAATCGATAGTAAATATTATTATTTGAATGCTGAATATACTTTTAAAAGTGCATATCATCGAAAATTACCTCTGGCTGAGAGCCTGATGACGTCATGATGACTATCTAATGTCCTCAAGTGTTCGCGGTTGTAAAGACCGGCAGAGTACTCAGTGTGAGGAACAACATGGTATTCCAGAATTTCTAAAATAAGACAAAGATCGATCTAAAAAATTTTTATAGAGAGCTATGTATATCAAATGATCGGCTGAAAATTGTACAGGATAATGAAAGCTCTGCAAGATCAACTTATGTGTGAGTAGCCTGTTTTGGTTAATAAACTGATTGTACTCAGAGCATGCTCTTGAGAAGCCAGTAAGTTAAGGGACACAAATGTAAACACACTGTGCAGGTGATAGCGGAATCATGATATATAAATAAGAAAAGGTTGAAGATGTTCAATATATACAAACCTTTAATGAGTGTGGGATTACTTTGTAAATTATGCAAGACATGGGATCCAAGATTATGAAAAGCTGCATTGGTTGGCGCAAAAACCGTGAGGGCATCACCTGTAAAACAGATACAAATTGTTACAACTAGCATCTGTCTTGATATCTAACTGAACATTTCTTTAGTTAGACACTATTTTCATGGAGATATTTTCTCACCTTGTAGAGCACCAGCTAAGCCGGCTGATTTGACCAATGATAGGAGAGTGCTGAGGTCACTGTTTCCGGCCACCAGATCCACGATATTTCCTGTAGGGGGCATCATAACGGTGTCGATTACGTGAACGATCCCATTGGAGGCTCTCAGATCAAAGTGGGTGATTTTGGATCCTTCAACTGTCACGCAACCATACAAGCAATAAAAAGGTTTGTAATCGAATATTATTTTCATTTACTTAATATGGTATAAAAAACTTAATGTGCATATATTTTTTTTTACCTACACTGATATTGCAGTTTAAAAGTAACCTTTTTTTTTAGTTTTTTTTTCATTTAACAGTTTATAATTAATCATGTTTGTACTCAGTTATTTCTGTGTTCATATAATGAATACTAAATTATCACTTCATGGGTATTCCGTAATAAATTTTTTTCAACATCTCGATATATCAAAGGTTGTATTTTTTCAAACATCACACTTATAGTTGTATGTCTATATTAATTATAAATAATTGATTATTTTTCCTTAGATTTAATTTAAAAAATAATTTTGAAAATTATACATTTTATTTTGTCATTTAAGAATTCATTATTATGTCATTAAATAAGGAAATA
Organism: Saccostrea glomerata; assembly: GCA_003671525.1. NCBI lineage: Eukaryota > Metazoa > Mollusca > Bivalvia > Ostreida > Ostreidae > Saccostrea > Saccostrea glomerata. The sequence goes on along the minus strand of PRKT01000099.1, from coordinate 1,319,640 downwards.
AAAAATTCGGAGGAAATTTATTTTTAAAAAAAAATATACACAAATGCTTTCGCTCATTCCAAGTATTCATTCCATATATAAAATCTGTTTCATCATAAATATAGTTGCAAGAATAGTAGTAACATCCATTTAGAGTTTCTTTGAATCTGTCAAGTAATTCAAATAACGGTAGATTTAAGATAAAAATTGATGATGGAAATTCAAAGATGCTATTGAAAATTGATAGCTTTCCTTTCAAGATACCGGTACTTGCTATTATGTCAATTTAAATACCGGTAATATTTTCAAGGTAGAAAAAATTAAAAAAATTATTATCTTTCAAAGGGCACTTTTTTCTGATGGATGTTACTACTGCATGTATTCTGATATTATGTTATACATTTATCAATGTACTCCAATAACTCTGTGCAGGATTCTAAAGATCTGTTGATAGAAAGTTTACAAAAAGAATTACAAAGACTGCAGAAGGAGAACTCGGAACTGAAGGTGGAAAACCAGAAATTGAAAGGAGAAGAGGTCAGTTAATGGATGTAGATTAATAATTAGTCACTCAACTTTTAGTTTTCCCTTCCTATTAATAATTTATTTTCTTAAAAATGATAAAAAAAATACAATCTAAATGAATAAGGTTGTCTTTTTCAAAGCTGTTTATCTGCAGTAAAGCATACATGTATAATAATAGTTACAGTGCAGTAAGTTATTCATACAAATCATGTAATTCTTAGATAATTTGTTAACACATCTAATGATGCATCTTAAACATGAGAAAACTTGTAATAACACTGCCTCTGTTTTAAAATTCCATACTGGCTGATAAAGCTTTAGTAGATGAGAATTGTTGAAAAAAGAAAATTATCTAGTTTCAAGTACAATACTATAGATTCCTAAATATAGGCAAGGAATGGTTAGCACATAATTTTGTGAAAAAAAATCACACAGTCACTTTTATTTTATGGTTCTGAAATCCATATAAAATCTCTTGATCAACTGACTGCCAACATGCGGATTATTGTTATTGCTCTTTGATGTTAAGGAATCATTTCACTTCATGTAATTAGTTCTTGCTAAAAAAAAAAGGAATTTACAGTTGTTGCTAATATGGGTGAAATTTACATAATCATTTGTTTGGCTTTGGGTAGAAAATATTACTGGTGATCATTGTTATGCTTGTAATTTTTGGGGGGATGGGGGGTTCAATTGTTAAAAATGTATGTGTATTAATAGAAACATTGTGATTTCACGTCCCCTCGCGTTCAACAAGTAGGAGTATTTTGAATTCCAAAATTATTTAACTTTTTTCATCAACTAGAACAAGACAAAAATAAAACACAAGTAAAATTGAATCAAAGCATCAAGTCGGCCACAAACAAAATTTAACTTTAGCATAATTTCAAAAAGTAGAATCTACTTTCACAATGTATTTAAAAAAAGCATCCATGCAAGGAAAACACAAAAGCTGAAATAGTGATCATTTTTATTATACGCTGTCTTCAAAGCAAAATAAATAAATTTTAAAAAATTAAATGAAGAAATATATTGGTGCATTTACTCATCAAACGGATTTATCGATAAAGTCAATGATATATGATAAAAAATTATTGTCATCAAACTAGACTTTTATTAAACCCGACTAATTTTTAAGGTTTTAGACTATACTGCAAAAAGTTAGTCAAACACAACAGTGTGTTTTCTCCCTATAAACCAGTGGATATTCGATGTAACCAAATGAACAGATTTGAGGTATAAATAAGGAAGATCCTTGCTCAAGTTACTACAAAATTAGAAATATTGGTGAAAGAGGTGAAAAGTTGCTAAATTTAAAAAAATAATATTTAAAACTGATGCGTTCCTTGGAAAGAGTAGAAGACAGGGCATATTGCTTTGTTGCTGTCTGTCGGTCCACCATCAGTTTCCATTCATTTTCTTCGCAGAGATTTCACATATTGAAATGAAATTTGATGTACAGATTTATCATAAGAATATATAGGACAGGTTTTGTTTTGGGTACGATCGAGCCATTTTGGAAAGAGTTACCGTAACGCCCCTTGGACTTAGAATAATTTTATTTATTTGCAGTTTCTGTTCTTTTTCCTTACAGAGATTGCGCATATTGAAATAAAATTTGGAAATAAGATTTATCTAGAGAACATATAGGTCAAGTTCTGGTTTGGGTACGATCGAGCCATTTTGGATAGAGTTATGCCCCTTGGACTTAGAAAAATTCAAATTATGCGTGGGAGTGAGACATAAGTGTTTTACAAACATCCCTTGTTTTATAAGTTGTCTTGTCGTGTAAAAAATATTTTTCAGAGATAGAAACTTAAGGGAAAATTGAATTAAAGAGTAAAATGTGATTCCCGAAAAGAAATTTAAAAAAAAGAATGGAGGAAGATGATCCCATCACTGAAATTTCGTCAATCATTTAGTTTGTTCATGAAATCATGTATGTAATCATAAACGAAATAAAATGTAGAGTTTTACAAACGCTTTTTGGATCCCTCTTCAGTTCTACATGGATTTCATTAATTTAATATATTTTATTTATGAGGTTACCACTTTGCAATATTTTGTAAAAGAAGCCTATGGCGATAGTCTTTTTAAAATTGTTTATAATACAAATTCCGTTTTTTTCCGCTCATGACAAAAGCGCTGCAGATCATTCCGAAAATCTGCTAAGCATTTCCTATATTTTTTCATTTCATTTCCAACATTTATTTCTTTTCATGTCCAGATTTTTGCAAAGTACCTTTCCGGCAAATTAATATGTTAACCAAAAAGGTGGAAAATCGAATTTTCAAAGAATTATTTCAAACCACATTTTCAAATTATAAATTAAAGCACAAAAATGTTGTCTATATAAATATGTACATGTAGCGCTAAGTCTAGTTAAAATAATTCTTCATTGAGCATGCATTTTTTTTTTCATCCTCATTCATGTTCACTTCATTTAATGCCAATGACTGAACCTAACTTTTGTCCAAGACATTTTTCATAAGTTAATCCTTCAATGCTGATTTAATTACCGAAAAGAACTACCTTAAAAATGTCGGAGATAAAAACTTTAATATATCGGAAATGAAAACTATAAAATATAGAAAAAAGAAACTAAAGTTGAAATTTAAAAAAAAAAACGGAAATGAAAAATGCAACAACGGGTGTGATCAGTCGGCAGATGATGCTCACTCTTCCATGACACCTGATCCCACCTTTGGAATTTAAAGGTCCATGTTTGCTCTGATTTGTTTTGTTTGAAGGGACTTTTGCACTTGAATACTAGAACTCGTTCATGTATCTCTGTATATTCCACATTCAAAACAAAGTAGAACGATTGAGTACCCATGAAGTGATAATTTAGTATTCATTATATGAACACAGAAATAACTGAGTACAAACATGATTAATTATAAACTGTTAAATGAAAAAAAAACTAAAAAAAAAGGTTACTTTTAAACTGCAATATCAGTGTAGGTAAAAAAAAATATATGCACATTAAGTTTTTTATACCATATTAAGTAAATGAAAATAATATTCGATTACAAACCTTTTTATTGCTTGTATGGTTGTTGGGATCGGTTAGTGCAATATAATTAGGGCGTATTATTTTATCATAAGGTTTTTCTCTATGCAGAACTCGGGTTTCAGTTGGAATGACAAGTTTTGATCCCTGACTGCTGGGGGATGTATCAGCAATAGACACTATGGTAGTTTCACTACACTTTGGGCTATTGCTTGATTTTTCTGTGGTGGAACCAGAACAGGGTGGGGAACTGATTGAGGTTTCGGGGATAGGTCCACTATTCTCTGTGGATATGGTTGGATGAGGGGAGGCACTTTCTTCTTGGGGACTTAGGTTGGATTCAGACTGCACTACCTCTGTCTGAGACACATTTGAACTCGACACCACAGTATGAGTCTGTAGAGATGAATTGCTTACAGTAGTTGTAAACATATTCTGACCATTTTGAAGAACAAATGCTGGCCTTGGAATCTGGATGTTGTTTCCAATTAAATTCCTAACCAAGGCACCATTTCCCGCCTGCTGAGGAGAATTCAGGTTAACCCTGGCATTTATCAACTGCGCTTGTCCTTGTGGATTGATATTGACTCGTGGTCCAATCAGAGCATTGACTTTTATACCACTCTGTCCCTGTGGAGTGAAGTTGTATCTTGAACTAAGTATCCCACTTACAGGAACTTCAGACATTCCATTGTGTACAAATCCTTGAGCCTGCTGCTGTAACAGATTTGTCCCAGGTTGTCTTAAGAGTAAAGGTTGCCCTTGTCTCAACAAAACCTGGCCAGGTTTAGCAATATGTGGATGTTGTAGCATCATTGGGCTTCCAGACAAAACAGCCTGATTTGGTTGCATTGCCTGCATCAGATTTAGAGGATATGCTGAAAGACCTGCAGGATTACCAACCATTGGTTGTCTTATGTAGGCATAGTTTCTACCGGCACCAGGTATTTGGTGGGTTGCCATGGCATTGGGGTGAAAATTCATTTCAGCTGTTGTTTTTGTTGTTCATGAAAGACATCAAGTACTATTCATCATCATGTGACATCACACATGGCTATCTGAAAAGAGGTAAACATTTTAAATAGCACCTAAACCTGCAAAGTACAGGTATACAAACAATATTTACATCACATTCATTTATTGATCCATCATTTGCAGACAATTATATCAATAACTTTAACCAATTGTTAAATCCATTTTTAATTTTCCGTGAAAACAGTAAAATATATGTAAATTTTTTTAAATTCTGAAACAGATATAGATATATGCATTCTGTGTTCTTATTTAAGAATATAGGCCTATATCATACGCAGTCTGTGTACCATGTTAAATTGAAACTGGACCAAAATGATTTTTTTTTTATTTGATAAAAAATGGAAACCTCATTTATTGAAAAGGAAACCGATAAATCTACTTGAATTGTGTGTCATGATATACAGTATATAGAAATCAGACCAAAACTGTAGGAAGGAGGAGGAGGAGCATTTTAAAGAAAAGTACATACAGATATAGACGAGCATACAATGACTGCAGCTTGCTATCGTATAAGCTCTTCCGGGGCTCGTTTCTCAAAAAGGCCTACGACTAGGCGTAAGCTTAGTCCGAAAATCAGTGACTAAACCCGGGTGTTGGATAAAGTTGTGTTTCACAAAAAGGCGGAGACTTAGTCGAGACTAAATTTTGGTTTAAATCTAGACCTGCTCATGAGTAGGTGTAAATTCTTAGTCTGTACACAACTTGGGAACAGGGCAAGTGTTTATCATAAAAAGAAAAAAATAATTATTTTATACTTTATCGCATAATACCTATTCATATACATAATAAATGATATGCGAAAAATCATGAAAGTTAATAAAGAACATATAATATTTTGTAGACAAGTAGAGATGCAGCCTTTTTTTCCGCAAAAGTTGGGATGAACTATAAATGTAATTAAGAGTTTTGAATTCTAGTTTGGTAGAAATTTAAGAAGTGCCAGATTTTATTATTTTTTTAAATGTAGGCACGCGTTGTGGGAGGGAAGGGGGGCTGCAACTCTCCCGTTTTTTATTGCAATAATGCTTTTTCTGTCTTAAAAGGTGTGTAATTTATGGGTTGACGCCCGCTTTCAGTAGATTTCTTCTCTACTGAATATTTTGGTCACTCAATTACTTAACCCCTTCTCCTCTATCCCTATTCACTTTTTAAAAGCGATACCAGATCCCGAATAGTTTTTTTGTTTTGAAATGGATAATGTTTCAATAAATCCTTAAACAATATGCATTTTAATACAATATATTTTAGATAATGAGAAATACATGTATTCGGTTTAGAGAAGTTTTACTGTATTCGGTAACTATGCCATCAACCAAGTCAACGCTTCTTTAATTTTCCCCCTTAAATGCATGTATTTAAATATAATATTGATAAAACATAATTTGTGTTTGTAAAATGTTCGAGTATTATACTTAAAGTATTCTGTTCATAAGACAATTCACTAATTTTCGAGAGGTGAGAAGTGTAGCTGGGTAAATCATTTTTTCTTAATGGCTTGCAAAAGCTCGATACATGTGTAGTTTTAAATTGAATTCTTGTGAACCATATTTCAGGGAATAAATCAAGTAATTTTTATGAATTTCTAAAATATTTCCAGTAAAATTGAGATTGCGTGTGCTTTAATGCAAATGGTGTATATACATATGTATTTCTACATGTCTAAGTAAATTATGATAACGATATCAATGTAAAACTGTATGTCCAAAATGTAATTCATGTATCATAAATGCAGGTACATGTATCACCTTGATTGCCAATATATTTCATATTGAATAAATTAAATTGATTGAAATTACAAAGAATTATATATGGTATGGGCCATTTTAGACCCCTATTCAGAAAACGTTTCACATGTGTAAATTTCTTACTTGATCAAGGCGTCGCACGTGTATAAAATCGTCGCTTATATACTGTGTTAAAATTGTCATTTTTTGAAGTTTTGATTAAAACTAAGGTACTCAAAACCTTTAATTCTTTGCATACTACTTAAATCAATATATCAATGTTAAGATAAAAGAAATATATAAATTTTATTCTTTCACAAAACATAAATTTAATTGAGGTTTATTTACGTATAAATTTTAACAAAAAACGGGAGCCATGGAACAACTGATCATTTTTTTTTGAAATCTCTTATCCGTGTTTTAATAATTTTTTATGATGATTATGATTTCATAATTGATAAATTTTTGACAGTACGCCTGTTGGTCGGGGGCTCTATCCCTTCACTGACTATCTGCCTAAAATATTAAAAAAACAGAAAAAAAATTTTCCTGTTGATACTGCCCCCCCCCCTTCTGCCGACTTTCAAAACTTTTGCTACGAGCCTGTTCCAACCCCTAGCCATATATGGCTTTTACACATAGGAAAATTACTTTTTATACCAAATTTTCGCAAATACATGTATGTACATCATTTGGTTTTAATGTTGATATCTAGTATAAAACTTGTACATGTAGAGGCGGAGGAAGACTGTGTCCCTTTTTCAAGATCAGATGGGTTAGCGTAATAGATCTGTTTGAAAGACGGTAAAAGTGGAAAACATGCAAGTGAGCTCGTGCTTTCTGTGCTTTACATCCTTTATTTAGGTTAAAGAGTGATATTAATTTGATCCGCCACATATCATTGTAGTCTCTAAACCAAATAAAATGCGATCTGCGCATGCTAAGTACCTAGCGGAGAGGTCTTCATCTTAGGCCCAGTCTTACGCCGCTTTCTTAAACGCGATTTAGGCCCGTCTAAATTTTTGCGTAGCTTTTTTAGTCGGACAAACTTAGGCCCAAATCTACGACTTTTTGAGAAATGAGCCCCTGGTCTTCGTCAAGTAGATTTAAAGAGTGGACCAGAACTACATGAAGAAGCAACCATAATTTTTTTGATTGATTGTTAAACGCAAATCCGGTAATATTTCAAACATATTATAACGAAGTAACGTTTTTGCAAAAATTCTGAAGAATGCTCTTACTTTTAGTAACCACGAGAATTTTTTCTATCTTAATCGGAAACCGTTTTACAGATTTATGTATCTTGTGTAGTCGTCTATGAGTGTACCAAATTATATTGAGCCCAAACTGTAGGAGGAGAAAGTGTTTTAAGAGAATTTTAAAAGAAAATTCCATTTCTAGGTACATGTATCATGATGACAACCCAGTCAATGGAAAAAGTATTTTAAAGTAGTTTTTAAACATAAGGATTGCTACACTGTATAAATCTAGACATCGGGAGGATTAATACAAAATTATCATTGTCAGGTATTTTGGGTTATGAATTATTTGAACTTGATAGCAATTGATGGTTAGGAAATATTAGATAAACTTTCGAGGTGTTAGTTTTGATTCAAAACATATTCATCTACAATTGTTTGATTTACCAAATTAAGTAATACATTTTTATAACGTACATGTATGCATATTCCAAGAATTTAACAGCTTTATGGTTATACTTAATGTCAAATGAGCATTGTTTCTAAAAAATAATTTCATTGTTCATCAAAAGATTTTTAAACTCGATTGTAAAAGTAATCTTGTGAGCTAAATTACATGTGCATGCAATACCATATGGAAAATTTATTATTCGTCAATTAAAGTTTGTGAGATGTCTCAGCCAAGCCACTGCGAGATTTAGAAAAAAATGTGAAATAAATAAATAAATAAAAATGCTCAAAAAATATCGATTTTAATAGAAATTGTTTATAAAACTTTGATAGTTGAAATTGTTTATTTCGTCTTTCTATCTTTGTCTTGTAACAGAACTCAGCTAATTTTTGTTAATCATCATGATTTGTCATTTTTTGGGGGGTATTATTCATTCATTTTCTTTTTTTATATAAAAAATTTTATTCTTTAGATAAATTACATGTTTTCACTGTTGAAAAAGTATTTTCAATATAATAATTATTCTACTTTGCAACAAAACGAGTGAATGGATTGTGTTGCTAGAAAATACTACATTCCTATATTTAAGTTTCATCAGCACTAACAAATGATTTTCAATTGGAAAACTTTGGACTGTGAACTCTGTGTTCGGGTATGGTGGGAAGAGAAACGTGTGCCTCAACCATTGGTCACCCCTCTTTTTCTAATCAAGGAATTTATCATACCATTCTATTAGCTATGTTAATTTGTTATGTTTAATACCAGTAAGTCATGCTTTAATGCATATTGAAGATTTCTAGTCGTTGAAAAAAAAAACAGTATGAAGGGCAACAGGTTATGAGCATTTCATTATTTTTATTTTTTTTTTACATTGAACTGTAAATAATGTAGAGATGCAATCGAAGTCATACAGACAATTTATGAATTTTTCGTGAAGGTCAAGTTCAAAGGATAAGAAACCATAGCATGCTCGGAAATATCTTATCACAGGTAATGCACATGTCAATTATGAATGCCCTATCTCTTCTCACAGTGTATTAAGGAAGTCTTCTCACATATTTGATATGAAACCCCTATCTCTTCTCTATCAGAAGTTATGGCCAATTCAAAGTAATGTTTAATTTTTCTAATAAGTAAAATTCAAGGTCAAATATCACAGTATATTTAGAAAGGTATTGTCACAGGTAATATACATGTAAAATATGAAAGTCCCATCTCTTCTCATTCTAAGGATATGACCAAGGTTCAAGCTTTTTGTGACGGACGGACCTAAGAAAGAATTTCATGTCCCCTCGCTTTCAAGCCTCTTTCGTTACTTCTCACTAAGATTTTAACAGTAGTGAAGGGAAAACTTCGAGAGTACTGTGCAACTATATATTCAAGAAGTGGTGTAAATCAGACGTGGATACTAAAAATTCTAAAGAACTTTTGGACAATTTGAAATCACAAGACTTTACGAAAATCAACAGCTTAAAAACTTACGACTTTTCAACTGTATACACAACAATTCCCCACATAAAATTAAAATCCAGGCTTTTTGATATCATTTACAGCTGCTTCTTCAATAAAAATGGAACTCGTAAATTTACTTACCTCATCATTGGTCATTTGCAAAATTATTTTGCTAAAACAGATACTGATTGCACACATAAGTACTCTGAAGTTGACATCAAGAAGATGCTTGAGTTTCTGATTGACAATATCTATGTGCATGGTTTTCGGAGACCAGGTATTCCAACAATCTATTGGAATTCCCATGTGTACAAATTTCGCTCCGTTTCTAGCACACTTATTTTATATTCAAATGAAGCAGAATTTATGCAAAATCTTATGCATGAAAAGAAGAAAACACTTGCTGTGGCCTTTAACTCGACATCTAGATATATCGACGACGTATTGTCAATTTATAATGATAATTTCCATTCCTTCGTCGATACGATATATCCTGGTGAGCTTGAGATAAAAGATACCACAGAGTCCGACACTTTTGCTTCATACTTGGATATTTTACTTGAAAAAGACCATAATGGTAATCTAACAACCAAGCTATACAATAAATGTGATGACTTTAACTTTCTATCGTCAACTTCCCTTACTTATGCAGTAATATACTTTCATCACCTGCATACAGAGTATATATATCTCAGTTGATTCGATACGCAAGAGCATGCTCTAAGTATGAATAATTTCTTAAACGAGGTAAATTATTGACAAGCAAGTTGATGAAACAAGAATATCAGCAGTCTCGTTTAAAGTCATCATTTCGTAAGTTCTATGGTCGATACAATGACCTTTTAAGCAAATACAATTTATCATTGAGTCAAATGCTGACTGACGTTTTTCATACCAATTGTTAGTCCATTATTTATACAATGAATTGAAGACGGATTTTCCCCCCGTTATTTCCAGATCTTGACAACGAGCACACGGCGGGTGTGACCGGTCGGCAGGGGATGCTCACTCCTCCATGGCACCTGATCCCACCTCTGATGTTTCGGAGGTCCGTGTTTGCTCTGCTCTTATTTTGTGTATTGTTTAATGGACTTTGAGATTGAAGACTGTTCGTTATCTCCATATCCTTCTTTTAACAAGAACGAGTAATTTTAATTCCAAAATTATTTAACTTTTTTCCATCATCTAGAACACGACAAACATAAAACGGGTGTGACCAGTCGGCAGATGATGCTCACTCTTCCATGGCACCTGATCCCACCTTTGGTATTTTAAAGGTCCACGTTTTCTCTGATTTGTTTTGTTTGAGGGGACTTTTGCACTTGAATACTAGTACTCGTTCATGTATCTCTGTATATTCCACATTCAAAACAAAGTAGAACGATTGAGAGTCATTTGAAATTTCCTTTAAAAAAATATAGGTTTTTGATGCACTGTAAGAGTTGTTTTCACAGCCTTTTATTCAATATACATCAGAGGAAAGGTGTTTTCTGCTGCAGCTATAAACATGATGTATTACTTATCGTTAATGTTGACGGACATTTCAAAATCCATAGAAATTCAAGTTATATTCGGATCACTAACAAGTAAAAAGCTTTATTTTCTCCGTCCAGGATTTTTATGAATAGGTGGTCGGGGGATTGGGGTATGGGGGAGGATTGCAAGGTTTTGCACATTAGCAACAGCGCTACATGTACAGGTATGTCCACATTGTTAAGAATAACAGGAAATTCAAAATCATCACCATTAGGAAAAAAAATATCAGTACTTAGTATTTCAGAATATTTTATTGAAAAAAAATCAAAATAAATATAAATAAAATTTTGATGAAATATTTACAAACATGATATTATATGTACATAATATATATTAACAAATGAAATAACATTAGGGGAAAAAATTAAATATTTTAGATATGTTTTATCCTAGAATAGATGATTGATGATATCTAGCGGGAATAAGCACGTGATCAATGAGATGTACGACTCCATTAGTAGCGCTGATGTCCGCCTGGATAACATGGGCGTTTCTATTCACCGTCACAGCTTCTCCTGAAATAGTAATTGCATAAGAAATAATTATCTATAAACAGTTAATTCTGTTATATTAGATAACCGTAAGATTTTATTCCGATTTGAATTTTAAGTAATCTTTGGGAAAAAAAGTTAAAAGATATTCAATCTATTCGGATGAAAAATAAAATCTAAATGATTTACATGAAAATCAATAGTAAAATATTATTTGAATGCTGATTATACTTCTGAAAGTGCATATCATCGAAACTTACCTCTGGTTGAGAGCCTGATGACGTCATGATGACTATCTAATGTCCTCAAGTGTTCGCGGTTGTAAAGACCGGCAGAGTATTCAGTGTGAGGAACAACATGGTATTCCAAAATTTCTAAAATAATAATACAGGGATAGATAAAAAAACATATATGGAGTGCTAGCACATAAAATGGACGCCTGGAAATTTCACAGGAAAGATTATGTAAATTAGAATAGTAAATATTGAACAGTAAATATTGAGGATAATGAAAGCTCTGCAAGATCAACTTATGTGTGAGTAGTCTGTTTTGGTTAATAAACTGATTGTACTCGAAGCATGCTCTTGAGAAGCCAGTAAGTTAAGGGACACAAATATAAACACACTGTGCAGGTGAAAGCGGAATAATAATACATAAATAAAAAAAGATGTTCAATATATACAAACCTTTAAGGAGTGTGGGATTACTTTGTAAATTATGCAGGACTTGGGATCCAAGATTATGAAAAGCTGCATTGGTTGGCGCAAAAACCGTGAGGGCGTCACCTGTAAAACAGATACAAAATGTTACAACTATAATAGTATCTTACTGAACATTTCTTTAGTTAGACTATCTCTATGGAGATGTTTTCTCACCTTGTAGAGCACCAGCTAAGCCGGCTGATTTGACCAATGATAGGAGAGTACTGAGGTCACTGTTTCCGGCCACCAGATCCACGATATTTCCTGTAGGGGGCATCATAACGGTGTCGATGACATGAACGATCCCATTGGAGGCTGTCAGATCAAAGTGGGTGATTTTGGATCCTTTAACTGTCACAGCCTACAGCAGAATAATTTTGTAATTAGGATTTCAGAAGTGACTAATTAACAATTGCTGTACAACAGAATTTGGTTTGGTGATAAGAAACTGTTGTTTGTTTTGAAAGCCAGCGGAGACATTTTGAAGCAGGCTATCAACCGATCTAAGGAAGAGAAATGACTCACATGGTTATGACTATAGATGTTGAATCTGATTTTGGTTCCCGCCAAAGTCTCCAACTGAAGTTCATTAGAGGCATCAGCTTTGTGGATGGATCCTTTGACCACGTGATATTTCAGGATGTTGGCCAGAGCTGTCGTGTCCTTTGATAGACTGTCAAGTGTAGCTTGTGGAAGTTTGGCAAAAGCGGCATTGGTTGGAGCAAAAATAGTGAATTCTCCTTAATCACAAAAAAATTATATATACTCACATCTATAATAAGAAAGTTGCACTATTTAACAACTTTTTTTTATCATAACTGCATCAATGCATTATTGGACAATTTCACAGCAAATCAATGTACACGGGGACAAAAAAATAAATTAATAGCACAAAAATAATTAAACTATTTTAAAGACTTTGTATTAAACAGAAAAAATATGTCTTTTCGAAAATTGCGTTTACAGAGCATTCATTACCTCTATAATAACGAGAAACAAATTTGAAAATATAACTCGGGGTTTTAGTTTACCTCCTAAAATCGCATCTGCTAGTCCTGCCTTTTGAACCAGTGAAATTAGTGTTGTTTCACCGTTCGCTTGGAGAACCTCTACTAAGTTGCCACCAAAAACGCTCTGGACTAACACTGTCAGGGCAAGAAAGGCGATCATATTGCACTTGTTTTCGTTTGATCAACTTTAACAGTAACGTGAAAATTTTCCCTTCTTTTATACACATAAATTTAGTTTCACTTTACATAACGTGTCTCCAACCCGTGTTCATTTTCATGCACGTGTAGAAAAATTCAAATGTGTTATAACAATATCCCTTAAGATCCTTTGATTGTGAAACTAATAGGTAGATAAGCACAAGTGAGCATCATAGCGGTAAGGCCAACGTTGACCACGTGAATTCTGAAAAATCACATGTTCAGTTTCGCAACAAACTATCAATTAATGCTTGTCCAAAATTATTCCTTTTGATCCAAATTTTGAAATGCTAAATTTATAATTTTGTTTTCAAAGTTAAGTACTTAATCAATGCAGAGATTCAAGCATTTCCGTTATTAACATAATATTATGAATCTAAATCTAAAAAATACTGCGATATACAGAGCTATATATACAGGTACCATGTGTAGTCTGTGTACCATGTTAAATTGAAACTGGATCAAAATGATTTTTTTTTATTTGATAAAAAATGGAAACCTCATTTATTGAAAAGGAAACCGATAAATCTACTTGAATTGTGTGTCATGATATACAGTATATAGAAATCAGACCAAAACTGTAGGAGGAGGAGCATTTTAAAGAAAAGTATATACAGATATAGACGAGCATAGATCGACTGACACCTTGCTATCGTAAAAGCTCTTCTGGTCTTCGTACAGTAGATTAAAAAAATTGGACCAGAACTTCATGAAGAAGCAACCATAATTTCTTGATTGATTGTTAAACGCAAATTCGGTAATATTTCAAACATATTATAACGAAGTAACGTTTTTGCAAAAAAATCTGCAGAATGCTCTTACTTTTAGTAATCACGGGATTCTTTTTTATCTTAATCGGAAACCGTTTTACAGATTTATGTATCTTGTGTAGTCGTCTATGGGTGTACCAAGTTATATTGAGCCCAAACTGTAGGAGGAGAAAGCGTTTTAAGAGAATTTTAAAAGAAAATTCCATTTCTAGGTACATGTATCATGATGACAACTCAGTCAATGGAAAAAAGTATTTTTAAGTAGTTTTTAAACATAAGGATGGCTACACTGTATAAATCTAGACATCGGGAGGATTAATACAAAATTATCATTGTCAGGTATTTTGAGATATGAATTATTTGAACTTGATAGCAATTGATGGGTAGCAAATATTAGAGAAACTTTCGAGGTTTTAGTTTTGATTCAAAACATATTCATTTACAATTGTTTGATTTGCCAAATTAAGTTATACGTTTTTATAACGTACATGTGTGTATATTCGAAGAATTTAACAGCTTTATGGTTATACTTAATATCAAATGAGCATTGTTTCTATAAATAATTTTACTGTTCATCAAAAGTTTTTTAAAGTAATATACGCTATAACGTGCGCCATTTTAAAATACGGTTGGAAATTTATATATTTTGTTTACCAATAAAAGTTACGAAAATGCTGTAAATTACACCATTTAAATAAAATTCGTTATAAAGTTATCAAATTATAATTATTTATTATCCTGCAAGGAGAATAATGTCTATTTTTAAGTAAATCCACCACGTGACGCCGTCGCTACTTGTTTGATAAACAAACACGGCGTCAAGAAAACGAGGTAAGCCCTTTGAGATACAACTCACTTTTGACATGGATGGCGTGTTACTATTAATATAACTTATCTTTAAATGTAATCAGTATCAACCATCTATACTCTGTTATGACGCATATTAACCTTTTATTAATAATCGTTGTCAAAATGCAACGTGCCTTGTTGTCTATAATTTCCCGTGGACATACGTGTCTATATTTAGACCTACTGTTTACGCACTTCCTTTATCAATATTCATGAAAAGACTGAATTCTTGATTGCAGATATTGCTTTATTGTTCTGTTATTACAACGAGTTTTATAGTTAAATTTTGTGGAAATATTATTTTTTCATTACACTTTATGTGTTTCAAATCATTTAATCATTTTGTTTCACATACAAATCGGCATCCATACGGCGTATATTACTTTAAACTCGATTTTAAAAGTAATCTTGTGAGCTAAATTACATGTGCATGTAATATCATATGGGAAATTTATTATTCGTCAATCAAAGTTTGTGAGATGTCTCAGCCAAGCTATTGTGAGATTTAAAAAAAATGTTCAATAAATAAATAAATAAAAATGCTAAAAAATATCGATTTTAATAGAAATTGTTAATAAAACTTTTATAGTTGAAATTGTGTATTTCGTCTTACTATCTTGTCTTGTAACAGAACTCGGCTAATTTTTGTTAATCATAATGATTTGTCATTCTTTTGACGTATTTTTCATTCATTTTCTTTTCTTTATATAAAAAATCTTATTCTTTAGATAAATTATATGTTTTCACTGTTGAAAAGGTATTTTCAGTATTATTATTCTTCTACTTTGCAACAAAACGAGTGAATGGATTGTGTTGCTAGAAAATACTACATACCTATATCTAAGTTTCATCAGCATTATCAAATGATTTTCAGTTGGAAAACTCTGTGTTATGGTATGGTGGGAAGAGAAACGTGTGCCTGAACCATTGGTCACCCTTCTTTTTCTTTTCAAGGTATTTATCATACCCTTCTTTTAGCTATGTTAATTTGTTATGTTTGATACCAGTAAGTCATGTTTTAATGCATATTGAAGATTTCTAGTCGTTGAAAAAGAAAAGCAGTATGAAGGGCAACAGGTTTGAGCATTTAATTACTATTATTTTTTTTTAATGGAACTGTAAATAATATAGAGATGCAATTGAAGTCATACAGGCAATTTATGATTTTTTCGTGAAAGTCAAATTCAAGGGATCAGAAACCATAGCATGCTCGGAAATATCTTATCACAGGTAATGCACATGTCAATTATGAAAGCCCTATCTCTTTTCACGGTGTATTAAGGAAGGTCTTCTCACGTCTTTAATATGAAACCCCTATCTCTTCTCTATCAGAAGTTATGGCCAATTCAAAGTAATGTTTTATTTTTCTAATAAGTAAAAATACAAGGTAAAAAATCACAGTATATTAAGAAAGGTATTGTCACAGGTAATATACATGTAAAATATGAAAGTCCTATCTCTTCTCATTCTAAGGATATGACCAAGGTTCAAGCTTTTTGTGACGGACGGACCTACGAATGAAATTTCATGTCCACTCGCTTTCAAGCCTCTTTCGTTACTTTTCACTAAGATATTAACAGTAGTGAAGGATAAACTTCAAAAGTTCTGTACAACTATATATTCAAGAAGTGGTGTAAATCAGATGTGGATACTAAAAATTCTAAAGAACTTTTGGACAATTTGAAATCACAAGACTTTACAAAAATCAACAGCTTAAAAACTTATGACTTTTCAACTTTATGCACAACAATTCCCCACATCAAATTAAAATCCAGGCTTTTTGATATCATTGACAGCTGCTTCTTCAATAAAAATGGAACTCGTAAATTTACTTACCTCGTCATTGGTCATTTGCAAAATTATTTTGCTAAAACAGATTCTGATTGCACACATAAGTACTCTGAAGTTGACATCAAGAAGACTACATATTGTCAATTAATAATGATAATTTCCATTCCTTCCTCGATACGATATATCCTGGTGAGCTTGAGATAAAAGATACCACAGAGTCCGACACTTCTGCTTCATACTTGGATATTTTACTTGAAAAAGACACTAATGGTAATCTAACAAGCAAGCTGTATGATAAATGTGATGACTTTAACTTTTCTATCGTCAACTTCCCTTACTTATGCAGCAATATACCTTCATCACCTGCATACGGAGTATATATATCTCAGTTGATTCGATACGCAAGAGCATGCTCTAAGTATGAACAATTTCTTAAACGAGGTAAATTATTGACAAGCAAGTTGATGAAACAAGAATATCAGCAGTCTCGTTTAAAGTCATCATTTCGTAAGTTCTATGGTCGATACAATGACCTTGTCAGCAAATACAATTTATCATTGAGTCAAATGCTGACTGACGTTTTTCATACCAATTGTTAGTCCATTATCTATACACTGAATTGACGACGGATTTTCCCCCCGTTATTTCCTGATCTTGACAACGAGCACACGGCGGGTGTGACCGGTCGGCAGGGGATGCTCACTCCTCCATGGCACCTGATCCCACCTCTGATGTTTCGGAGGTCCGTGTTTGCTCTGCTCTTATTTTGTATATTGTTTAATGGACTTTGAGATTGAAGACTGTTCGTTATCTCCATATCCTTCTTTTAACAAGAACGAGTAATTTTAATTCCAAAATTATTTAACTTTTTTCATCATCTAGAACACGACAAACATAAAACGGGTGTGACCAGTCGGCAGATGATGCTCACTCTTCCATGGCACCTGATCCCACCTTTGGTATTTTAAAGGTCCACGTTTTCTCTGATTTGTTTTGTTTGAGGGGACTTTTGCACTTGAATACTAGTACTCGTTCATGTATCTCTGTATATTCCACATTCAAAACAAAGTAGAACGATTGAGAGTCATTTGAAATTTCCTTTAAAAAAATATAGGTTTTTGATACACTGTAAGAGTTGTTTTCACAGCCTTTTATTCAATATACATCAGAGGAAAGGTGTTTTCTGCTGCAGCTATAAACATGATGTATTACTTATCGTTAATGTTGACGGACATTTCAAAATCCATAGAAATTCAAGTTATATTCGGATCACTAACAAGTAACAAGCTTTATTTTCTCCGTCCAGGATTTTTATGAATAGGTGGTCGGGGGATTGGGGTATGGGGGAGGATTGCAAGGTTTTGCACATTAGCAACAGCGCTACATGTACAGGTATGTCCACATTGTTAAGAATAACAGGAAATTCAAAATCATCCCCATAAGGGAAAAAAATATCAGTACTTAGTATTTCAGAATATTTTATTGAAAAAAAATCAAAATAAATATAAATAAAATTTTGATGAAATATTTACAAACATGATATTATATGTACATAATATATATTAACAAATGAAATAACATTAGGGGAAAAAATTAAATATTTTAGATATGTTTTATCCTAGAATAGATGATTGATGATATCTAGCGGGAATAAGCACGTGATCAATGAGATGTACGACTCCATTAGTAGCGCTGATGTCCGCCTGGATAACATGGGTGTTTCTATTCACCGTCACAGCTTCTCCTGAAATAGTAATTGCATAAGAAATAATTATCTATTAACAGTTAATTCTGTTATATTAGATAACCATAAGATTTTATTCCGATTTGAATTTTAAGTAATCTTTCGGAAAAAAAATTAAAAGATATTCAATCTATTCGGATAAAAAATAAAATCTAAATGATTTACATGAAAATCGATAGTAAAATATTATTTGAATGCTGATTATACTTCTGATACTGCATATCATCGAAACTTACCTCTGGCTGAGAGCCTGATGACGTCATGATGACTATCTAATGTCCTCAAGTGTTCGCGGTTGTAAAGACCGGCAGAGTATTCAGTGTGAGGAACAACATGGTATTCCAAAATTTCTAAAATAATAATACAGGGATCGATCAAAACAAAAAATGGAGTGCTAGCATATAAAATGGACGCCTGGAAATTTAACAGGTAAGATTATGAAAATTAGAAAAGTAGATATTGAAGAGTAAATATTGAGGGTAATGAAAGCTCTGCAAGATCAACTTATGTGTGAGTAGCTTATTTTGGTTAATAAACTGATTGTACTCGGAGCATGCTCTTGGGGAGCCAGTAAGTTAAGGGACACAAATGTAAACACACTGTGCAGGTGAAAGCGGAATAATAATACATAAATAAAAAAAGATGTTCAATATATACAAACCTTTAAGGAGTGTGGGATTACTTTGTAAATTATGCAGGACTTGGGATCCAAGATTATGAAAAGCTGCATTGGTTGGCGCAAAAACCGTGAGGGCGTCACCTGTAAAACAGATACAAAATGTTACAACTATAATAGTATCTTACTGAACATTTCTTTAGTTAGACTATCTCTATGGAGATGTTTTCTCACCTTGTAGAGCACCAGCTAAGCCGGCTGATTTGACCAATGATAGGAGAGTACTGAGGTCACTGTTTCCGGCCACCAGATCCACGATATTTCCTGTAGGGGGCATCATAACGGTGTCGATGACATGAACGATCCCATTGGAGGCTGTCAGATCAAAGTGGGTGATTTTGGATCCTTTAACTGTTACAGCCTACATCAGAATAATTTTGTTATTAGGATTTCAGAAGTGATTAATTAACAATTGCTGTACAACAGAATTTGGTTTGGTGATAAGAAACTGTTGTTTGTTTTGAAAGCCAGCGGAGACATTTTGAAGCAGGCTATCAACCGATCTAAGAAATAGAAATGACTCACATGGTTATGACTATAGATGTTGAATCTGATTTTGGTTCCCGCCAACGTCTCCAACTGAAGTTCATTAGAGGCATCAGCTTTGTGGATGGATCCTTTGACCACGTGTTATTTCAGGATGTTGGCCAGAGCTGTCGTGTCCTTTGATAGACTGTCAAGTGTAGCTTGTGGAAGTTTGGCAAAAGCGGCATTGGTTGGAGCAAAAATAGTGAATTCTCCTTAATCACACAAAAAAAATTATATATACTCACATCTATCATAAGAAAGTTGCACTATTTAATTTCACTGCAAATCGATGTACACGGAGACAACAGAAAATAGATTAATAGCACAAAAATAATTAAACTATTTTAAAAACTTTGTATTGAAGAGAAAAATATGTCTTTTCGAAAATTGCGTTTACAAGGCATTCATAACCTCTATAATAACGAAGAAACAATTCTGAAAACATAACTTAGGATTTTAGTTTACCTCCTAAAATCGCATCTGCTAGTCCTGCCTTTTGAACCAGTGAAATTAGCGTTGTTTCACCGTTCGCTTGGAGAACCTCTACTAAGTTGCCACCAAAGACGCTCTGGACTAACACTGTCAGGGCAAGAAAGGCGATCATATTGCACTTGTTTTCGTTTGATCAACTTTAACAGTAAAGGGAAAATTTTCCCTTCTTTTATACACATAAATTTAGTTTCACTTTACATAACGTGTCTCCAACCCGTGTTCATTTTCATGCACGTGTAGAAAAATCCAAATGTGTTACAACAATATCCCTTAAGATCCTTTGATTGTGAAACTAATAGGTAGATAAGCACAAGTGAGCATCATAGCGGTAAGGCCAACGTTGACCACGTGAATTCTGAAAAATCACATGTTCCGTTTCGCAACAAACTATCAAATAATGCTTGTCCCAAATTGTTCCTTTTGATCCAAATTTTGAAATGCTAAATTAATAAAAAAAATTTTTAAAAAGTTAAGTACTTAATCAATGCAGAGATTCAAGCATTTCCGTTATAAACATAATATTATGAATCTTAATTTAAAAATTACTCTGATATACAGAGCTATATATACATGTACCATGTGTAGTCTGTGTACCATGTTAAATTGAAACTGGACCACAATTGATTTTTTTTTTAAATTGATGAAAAATGGACACCTGATTTATTGAAAAGGAAACCGATAAATAGAAGGATATATCTACTTGAATTGTGTGTCATGATATACAGTATAAAGAAATCAGACCAAAACTGTAGGAGGAGGAGGAGGAATATTTTAAAGAAAAGTACATACAGATAGAGACGAGCATACAGCGACTGACACCTTGCTATCGCATAAGCTCTTCTGGTCTTTGTCAAGCAGATAGAAGCAAGAAAACGTTTTGATTGATTGTTAAACGAAAATCTGGTTATAAACATACTATAACGAAGTAACGTTTTTGCAAAAATTCTGCAGAATGCTCTTACTTTTAGTAACCACGGGAATCTTTTCTATCTTAATCGGAAACCGTTTTACAGATTTATGTATCTTGTGCAGTCGTCTATGAGTGTACCAAATTATATTGAGCCCAAACTGTAGGAGGAGAAAGCGTTTTAAGAGAATTTCAAAAGAAATTTCATTTCTAGGTACATGTATCATGATGGCAACCCAGTCCATGGAAAGATAAGTATTTTCAAGTAGTTTTAAACATAAGGATGGCTATAGATCTAGACATCGAGGATTAATACAATATTATCATTGTCATGTATTGTGAGGTATGAATTACTAGTATATGAACTTGATAGCAATTGATTGGTAGAAAATATTGGATAAACTTTGGAGCTGTTTGTTTTAATTGAAAACATTCATTTAGGATTGTTTGATTTTCCATATTAAGTAATATCATTTTACGTATGTATATTCCAAGAATACAACAGCTTATGGTTATACTCAATGTCAAATGAGCAATGTTTCTAAAAAATAATTTTAGTGTTCATCATAAGATTTTTAAACTCGATTTAAAATTAATCTTGCGAGCTAAATTAATATCATAGGGAAAATTATTATTCGTCAATCAAAGTTTGTTAGATGTCTCAGCCAAGCCTGTGTGAGATTAAAAAATTAAAAAATAAACAAAATAAATAAATAAAAAAAAATTAAAAGATCAATTTTAATAGAAATCGTTATGTATGCTTTTATAGTTGAAATTGTTTATTTTGTCTATCTTGTAACAGAACTCGGCTAATTCTGTTAATCATCGTGAAGGAAGGAAATTGAAGTTTTGTCATTCTTTTGGGTATTTTTTCATTCATTTTCTTTATATAAAAACAAAAACTATTTCTTTAAATACGTACATCTTTTCACTGTTGAAAAGGTATTTTCAATATTATATACTAGTATTATTCTTCTACTTTGCAACAAAACGAGTGAATGGATTGTGTTGCTAGATAATACTACATTCCTATATTTAAGTTTCATCAGCATGAAATAATTTTCAATTGGATAAAATTCGATAAGATCGGTAAATGTAAATGTAAATTTTAATTAACAGTTAGATGTTGCAGTACAAAAGTAATGTAGTTTAACATTTCAAATTTAGCACTTCCCGGTTTCGCATTATCTGTAGTTAACTAAAGAAGATGGGCGTATAAGGCGAGCAAAATGCCTACAGCGCGACAGATAAGAAGGGAAAAAAATAATCTCAATTATATCCAAATTTTATGTCATATCTCATCTATTATTAAGGTATACTTTATGTAAAATTTCTACAATTTACAAAAATCTTACAGGGACTGAAAATATTTGCCTATGAAAAAGCTTACACACACTAAAAAGAACAAAAACGATCATTTTCTCATACTTAAACAAAATTTTTCAATATGGGTGGGTCTTCTCTCCATTTTTTTGAAAGATGATCCTAAAAGTGTGCAATAAAATACACATTTTTTGGTTTTCAAAAACATGGAGAGAAGACCCACTATACCTTAAAAGTACACTTTTATGACACAACATTAGCATCTTTCCGAGAAATACTTCAAGTCCATTAAGTCGCGGGTTATATCACAAACATGATTTAAATGATGAGCGGTGTAGTATAGTGGTTAACGCATTAGGTTCAAAGCAGTATGCTATTGATACGTCGGATTTTTATTGCTAGGGTTCGAATCCCACGAATACCATCTAATAATTTTATGAAAGACATTTTTTACGAGATTTTTTTCACTCTCAGAATTTTTTTTTCTCATAATTTCAAAAATTTCAATAATTATAAGTTAATTTAAATAATCAATTCACATATTTAATATGATTTCTTAATATCTGACTCTATAGGCATTCTGCCCGCCTTGTTCGCCCATCTTCTTTGAAAGATCAGAATCCCTTTTCACAAAAAATCTTAAGTTTTTGCTTAAGATTTTAACTTACAAATCTATTAGGACACCGCACCGGTCAAGTTTTTTTTTCGGAGAGCTGCGTTCTATGGCTATAAATAATCATTTTCTGCAAGATACTGTCTGGTATATTGATATTATACTAGCTTTAAAAGTTATGTTTACAATTCCGGATTAGTGCAAATTTTGTAAAATTGCAATCATATATATTTGACCTACTCGTAATACCTAATAATCAGACACAAATCCGGAATTACGAAATTAATCACAATCTAATTCGATCCGGGATGTTATTACAAAAATTATCTCAAGTCTTATGTCACCTCTACATGTAGCTCAGGCAGTTTACCCATGAAGCTTGTTAATGATGATGCGAGCAGCTAAAATAGCTTATTTATCTTTTGCGTTGATTGTGGTTTGTTTACTACTTCACATTATTGTTATTAGCGTGCCGTCCTGGGTATACTATAATAATGGACAGTACAGCACGTACTTTGGACTGTGGACTTTGTGTTCGGGTATGGTGGGAAGAGAAACGTGTGCCTCAACCATTGGTCACCCCTCTTTTTCTAATCAAGGTATTTATCATACCATTCTATTACCCATGTTATTTTGTTATGTTTTATACCAGTAAGTCATGTTTTAATGCATATTGAA
The DNA here is from genome assembly GCA_003671525.1 of Saccostrea glomerata. Lineage (NCBI taxonomy): Eukaryota > Metazoa > Mollusca > Bivalvia > Ostreida > Ostreidae > Saccostrea > Saccostrea glomerata. The sequence continues at coordinate 1,295,955 of PRKT01000099.1, read as the reverse complement.
GATTTCTAGTCGTTGAAAAAAAGAAAACAGTATGAAGGGCAACAGGTTATTAGCATTTTATTTTTTTTTTTAACATTGAACTGTAAATAATGTAAAGAATGATGCAATTTAGGTCATACAGGCAATTTTTGATTTTTCGATCGTTTTATTCCCTATTCCATTATTATTTACTTTTTCTTTTCACAGAATGGTTTCAGGCAGTACAAGCACTTGAATGTCTTGGTTTAGTGGTGATTGTAGCCGCTACCATCTGCAGTTTTATCTCCATATTTTTGTCAAAGGCTGAACGTATTTTGAATTATGCCACTTTCATTTTGATGAATACAGCAGGTATTTATGAAAGAAACGAATTCAAAAATATATGAACCTTTGTTATTTAATGACAGGTAGATCAATAGTTAAACTAAATCTACAACTTATAGCAAGTATATCTCATTATTTTGATGGTACATAAAATTAATTAAAGAATTACTAAACAATCAGAAAAACTGCAAATCAAACTGATTAAGAAGGAGACAAACATTAAAAACAGGCATTGCTTAAGCTTTGATTTTATTTAAAATCCTTCATGAAATTAAACCAAGGAAAATGAATATTGATTCGAAAAGTTTTTAAAAGCTTATTTTTTTAATAATAGATTCTGTGAAGACAGTGGATAAGTAATGAGAAGAAAATTTATCACCTGCCATTGCATTCCATGCATGGAGTGCAAAGGCAATGAAGATAAAACAAACGATTCTTAAATCGTTTTTTATTTGTTCTTTACAGCTTTGTCCATCTTGATCGGTTCTATAGTATTTGGCGCCCGGGTGAATTCGATCCCTTCCACCGTGCTGCTAGCTAACTATCTTTTCGTTCCGTATGGTTTCAACATAGTGTGTGGAGCTCTGTGTTCTGTTGCAGGTGTATGTATGCTGGCTTACAAACTAGGGCATAGCTCCTAAGTACTTGTGTTGGACCTCTGTTTGCCGTGTGCCAAGGCTTTTCCACTACGTGTTCTGTTTTTGGCAGGATAGTGAACATGGTGCAGAATCTTATAAAAAGGGGAGATAGAAAATTTTGTATTTGCTTGATACTTTATGGTACTTTTGAGTCATGAACTGCAGTGCAAACTTAAAAGTGTGTACTTAACTTTCGTTCGAATCGTTTTTAAGCACAAAAAGGTATATTAATTTCAATGGATGAGAAATCTTTTTAAACATAATTGTATGAAGGTTGACTGCTTAATCAAACAAGCTAAAATTAACCTTTATTTCTAGAGGTATAAATTTTGTGCTTCGTGGTGCCCTATACTATAAGACAATAGAACATTTCATTTAATCTAATTCTCAAAATTTATTTTTCAACATGAATATCAGATAATAACTTTTGGGGCAAGTGAACTACAATGCTTCACGCCTGCATATTTTTCATGAAGCGCATTAGCCGGTGTAAAGCGATCTAGTTCATGTCCTCTTGAATTCTTAAAAATTAAAATTCATCCGTTAATTTTTGTTTTGTTTTTGTGTGTGTGTGTGTGAGGGTGGGTGGGTGTGTGTGTGTGTGAATAAAGAGAAAAGTGTACATATATTGTTTAATTCTATTCTTCCACGAGAATTAAGACCACACTGAGAAATAACTTCTAGACTATATTTAGAAGGAATGATTTTTCAGTGCTGGAATATAAATGAGCCTTAACCTTAATTTGAACCATGTTTCTGCTTGACCCCTTTCACTTGCAGATATTTTATTAAAAATAAACTCAAACTACAGATCACGTCTAGTGATTATATATTTCAACATTTCCCCCTTTTCAGTTTGAGTGAATCATAAGAACCCTGAAGCATTATCCTCTTATGTGAGCTTACACAAAATTTTTATTTGACGAATGAAGTTATTTTCTTTTAATTCATTTTTATGGAAATTTAATTATAAGGTCACCACCCTACCAAGTTGCAGAACTTATTAAAAATATAAGTAGGTTATTGGTTTGACTAATAATATTAATTTTAATTCCTTCTTTAAAGACTACAAATGCAAATAGGCCTAGTCAATGTAAATATAATGATATACTTAGTTCATACCAAATAGCATATTGTGTGTCGTGTTGACATGTACATGTACATGATTTTGAATTAAAAAGAACGGATATCTTCAAAGATAAAATAAAGAACAACTAAACGTCATTTTGTAAAATTTTATATTTCTTGTCAACACTGAAAGCGATATACAATATAATGCAAAATTGTTTTATTGGTACACAAAGGCACATTATGATGGTACATATATATACATATACAAATGGTACATATATATTTTATGAATAAATGTTCAGCTTATGTACAATGCAGTGGAATGAACGTAAAGAATATTATGTATAACAAGTATCTATCCTACAACAAGATTTAAATAATAGCGATCAGGCACTAACACGTGATCTATGACGTGGATCGCTCCATTGGTTGCTGAAATGTCAACTTCCGTCACACGAGAGTAAAGATTAAGGTATACTTTGTCACCTACAATGTAAACAATACACATTTTCTCAAATATTTAATGACAGAATTATAAACCATGCATCCTAATAAACGTTGTATCAAATTAAAGGAAATCAATGAAAAGGCATTAAACCTTTCCTAATTTGAAAATCCTCTTTCGGAGTACATTTTTTTAAATATAAAATGCAAAAATTTGTCTGTGTTTGGCCGCAAATAAGTGGTTCATATGAGCGAAAAATTATCGAGAGGGACATTAAACAACATACATAACCCTTCCTCCCCCTCTTCCTAACTTACTCACTTTTTCCTAGTTGCAACTACATGTACTTGCCTTATATTTAATTTTTAAAGAAGTAGAAAAACATGAGGATTACTTGAAAAGGAGACTTTTATCGTGTCCCCGTTGGTATCAAGTGATCGTAGCCTCTCCTTATTAAACAATCCAGCAGAAAATACCGTATGTGGAACCACGTGATATAAAAGCACCTCTGAAAAATAAATACCGATATATTACCTTCTTTGCCCAAGCGAGATTAAAGAATGATATGCCGTTTACATCAATGTCAAAAATTTACCTCTAAGCATAGCAGGATCATTTTCCAATTTTTGTATAGCTGGTGTACCTAGCTTAGCAAAAGCAGCGTTTGTTGGAGCAAAAACTGTCAAGTTATTTCCTATAAGAAAAACAAATTGAGTTCTGACTGCCCATGGACATGGAGTAAAATTTAAAGGTTATTTCTAATATTCAAAATAGGGAGTGTAGAACTCGGTATATTTAAGTATCTTTAAATCTTAGGTTTTGACAAAATGCAGGACACAATTATGGTGTAAACTTCTTTTCCTGATTGTTTTGTTCCCCTAATCTTATTTACCTTTAAGTGCAGCAGCAAGTCCCGTGTCTAAGACTTTGGAGACAAGTGTAGTAAAATTAACGTGGTCGTTCAAGAGATTTACAATGTCGCCATCAGGGGGAATCATTACGGCATCAATGATATGTACTACACCATTCGATGCTAATACATCAAAGCTTGAAATTCGTACACCATCAACAGTCACCGTCTGTAAAATAACAATAGCACGGGGGATTTTATTTACATGTAAGAACCTTGTTCTTGGTAAGTAAAAAATTATGGGCATTTTTGTCATATACGAGATGTACATATACATTTTTAAACTGATAGGGTAACAGTATTACAGTATATAACTTGCTAGAAAAAAAATAAAATTAGTCCATATCAAGAAGTTAATTTCTGTTCTCCTTAGTAGTCTAATGAAACCAAGTTTTATATATGCAGGATTATTGAATATGAAATTATAATGAATATATGTAAAATATAAACATACCATGTTATTGAATGGATAAATGTTAAATCTAATAGATGTGCCGGCAAGACTTGGAATTTGTAACTCATTGGAGGCGGCTGATTTCTTCACGGATCCAGGCACCACGTGGTACTTGAGAACATCCGCCAGCGCCTGCGTATTACTTGAAAGGTAAGCTAATGTAGTTGGTGGAAGTTTCTCAAATGCTCGATTTGTAGGAGCGAAAACTGTGAATGTTCCTGAAAAACATGTATATCGTAATGCCGACGGTAAAAATGCAAAATATGTTGTACCTTACAATTCATCATATACACATGTATAATTATATTCCTCCATATGACCATATAAGTGCAGTGCTGAGGTATAAATTTGTAGGCATTTATAAGCTATTGATAGCAATTCTACACGAATAAGGGAAGTTAACGAAAGAAAAGTTGATCAATTAATTGTGTTATATGTATGTATTACAGTATATGTTGAGACGTCACTATATACCTGTGAAGGGTTTCAAAATAATTTATACCTAAATATTGAGTTGCTATCATTTGCCATTAGATGACTTCGAATTAAGACCTATACTTAGCACATGCAGCCAATGTTTTTTTCTTGCCAGCACCTACTGCAACATCGGACATGAACAAAACACCGATCTAAAAGTCCTCCTTTGGGATTCGAACCTGCGAGGTGAGGAACAGTTTTCTCGGGGACTCTTGAGTGAACGATCTAATTGCTCAATTCAACAAAATACACAGTTTGTATACACGGTAAAATGGTCGGTTGATATTCCTTTATTAGGTTTCACATATGTTAGACTTTATGGAAATTAAATCAGCCTTATTTTTGAATATTTCCATTTGTTGATGAATGGGGCGGCTCTTTTTCCCGCACTTTTACCATATACTTGCAAAATTAAATTAACTGAGGTTAATATATAAAAAGACCTGCAAAACTTGCATGACCCTTGGTTATCAGACTAACAAGTAAAATGAGCTGTGAAGCCAAACAAAACTTGACAAATCCGAACTTTTATGTGTATTGCTAAGTTTAGACCAATGGTTAGTAATTTTGCAAAATCCTTACCTCCTAGCAGTGCATCAGCCAGCCCGGCTTGTTGAACCAGTGAAATTAAAGTCGTAAGTTTTTGTTCTTGTAACACTTCTACCAAGTTACCTCCGTAAGTGAAATGAAAGCAGGATAATATAATGAATATAGATTTATACATGTTGAAGTTTTCATGAACAAGTACCATTCAGTAAACTTTTATCATATTTATACCCATAATATCTTCATTATGAAAGGATATGGAGGGACATCACGTGTCAAATAACGATTTACCTGCTCAAAGTGCTATCTCTAATTCAAAAGTCATGATTATGAGTCAAAGTCAGGTGTATGTGTACCGTACTCTCAAAGAAAGGAAATTCTAGGTAACATATTTGTGAAATATTCGTACTGTCAGTTATTTTGACTTGATTGCACTCGGTCTGATTCCTTAACCCTTATACTAGCAATGTACTTAATTTTATTATTAATTTAGCTCTGGCTGTGCATTACCGCCATGAAATAAAAAAAAATTATTGCAAGTTTTTAGAGAAGATTGGTGAAAAAGGCAAACAAAATGCCTATAGTGTGATACAATATTAATGTGAAAAACGAAATCTTAAATCATTTTTTTATGATCATACTTCATCCAACAATAACATATACTTTATGTAAAAACTCTTTAAAATGCAAATATTATTTGCCTTTGAAATTGCATACACTCAAAAAAAGGTAAAAATGATCATTTTCTCATACTGTAATATATATTTATATGAGTGGGTCCTAGCTCAATTTTTTTTTTAAGTTAAGATCAGATGATACAAACATTTTTTTTCTTTGGAGGAGACATAAAATCATGTCACAGATGTAGAAAAGTTGATAATTCTTAGAATTTTTTTCTCTTAAGAACTGGAAAACATTGATCTAAGGACAAAATACTTTAAAATGCATTTTTATGACAAAACTTTTGAATCTTTCGGTTTCCAAATATACGTTAAAGTCAAGTAAGTCAATGGTCATATCACAAAGTTATTTAAATGCCACCATTTATCGGGAGATATGTGGAGTAGTGGTGTGCAGGTTATTTTCAAAGTAAACATTCAGAATTTTTATTGCTATAGTTCGAATTCCAATTTATCTTTTTTTTAAATAACTTTTACGGAGATTTTTTTTATCTAAGAAAAGTTTTGTTCGTCATAGTTTTAATACATTACAACAATGAAAACTTTACTGTAAATACGTCATTCACAAAGTGAATATGTATTTTACAAATCTGAAACTATAGACACTCTGCAAGCCTTGTTCATCCATCTCTTCCTTTTTTCCTTCTTAATGTAAAATTTTAAGTCCTAATTCAAACCCCATTTTCATCAATATTTTGTCTCAAGAAATTTTAATTTATTTTGTGAAACATCAAATCATATATGTTTAAACTTTTTAATTTCATGCAGTCATATGTGCGACGGTACACCTTTCCCATATATTGTAATTTTGATATAAAATTAACATTATTTGTAATACCTACTGGTCTGAATTTGTGATTTTACGACAATTATTTGGAAAATACGCTGAAATGGCTCTAACAAAGTCACTGTTTTCCGATTTTGTAAGCAATGCACGACCCTGAAGAATGACACATGACTCGAATCAAACGCCCTCTACTGATGCTGACTATAAAAATTATATATATTGCCATTTTCCATTGCTAACGCTAAATAGTGTTTTTGTACTTTGAACCATTAAAATTGTTAGGGTGGAAAGACCTTTAATGTAGATAATTGAACTACAATAATTTTGATCCGCAGATTTTATAATCAGCAACAGTAGAGGGCGTTTGATGCGATACTACACTTTAACCGAAAAAATTGATTCGAAAACAGGAAAACAGAGGCGAGGTTGTCGTATTTGGCATTTCTGGCCCTGTATACCACAGTTGTTTATGAACAGGATATATTTCTCCTTTTACGATGCAACCCTCCCCCTCTATGATTTTTTGAAACAATTATATTTTTGATAAAATTTTCTTTATTTCTTATCTTTTACTGCACTAAAATTTATGTTCTTCATAAAAAAATTAGCTTGAAATCCAACACATTACCTCTATTCATATAATATTTATAGGGGTAATGAATTTTAATAGACTTTGCATCTGCATTGGAATATATTCAAGGTGATTCTTAATTTTATCAAAGATCATTCTGTCCTATAATCTTTACAGATACAGTGCAGTTGATATTTTTAAAATGTAACAAAATGCAGTCTTATATATAGTTTTATGATATTTATATATCGACTGATTGACCCCCCTCCTCCCCTCCCCCCAGCAACTACGTCACATACACACCGACTTCATTTTTTTCTTTTGAATCTACCATTTAACATTTAAAAAATGACTTGGAATTAAAATACCTCTGTAGTTGATTGGTCCTATAACTAGCCAATTTACACTCCGAGAGATCCCGTACATGTACATGCGGCATTGTTACACCAGAGGCGATTTAGTGAACACCAAATCGTCAGTATACAGTAAACCAAATGCAAGTGATGCATATATCAAATCCTTTGTAAACAGAAACATACACGCCAACGATAAAAAGGAATTAGAATTTTCACTATAGATAGAATTCTTTTAAGTAATAATCATGAATAATCATGTAGGTTTATACTATGTCCAAGATCTTTTTAATTACCAGTCATATTTGTAAAAAGAAAATTAAATTGAAAATCTGACATACACATACAATGCACATGTGTAAGTAGGAATTGGATGCGTCCATGACACTTTTGCTGGTTCAACAGTTCTATTCTTTGCATATGCGTTGCAAATTTCTATGGTTTACATGTATTTCGTGATTATAGATGAACAGATATGTTTCTTTGAAAAATTAATTTTTCAAGAATGCACAAAATTATAATTAATAATTATTGATTGTGATTTAGTTTGACTCGAACTAACCAGTTCCGTACGTAAATTTTGGTGATGATAGCAATGATAGACTTAAAACACTATTACTTTTTAATAATCGTTCCGTATATGAAGTTTACTAAGACAAATATACAACATGTGGTTAAATGTTGCAAAGCAGAATTAATATTAAAAAAGAAAGAGAGGGTAAGATAGAGGGAGAGAGTGGAGTGAGAGGAATATGCTGGGAGAGGAAGACATAGGGATAGGGAAAAACGAAAGGGGAACGAACTTTATTCCCTTTCTTGTAAAATTTTCCCTTTCTGTTTACCTGCCCGAATCTTATGCCTCTTAAGTGGGAAGAGAGGGGAAAGAGAAAGAGAGAGGAAGGGAGGGAAGGGAGAGAGAGAGAGAATGAGAGGAGAGAAGGGAGACGGTGAGGAGAGAGAGATTAGATATATATAAAAATGGTAAAATTAACAAGTAATTACGTTAAAAAAAATAGTAAGACAAATAGATGTTTGTAAAACACTTATGCCTCCTACATTGATTTTTCATTTTATTCCTCTTTACACGGAAAAAAATGGCCCAAAAGCTCAGCATGAAATGGTTATTAATTTAACAAATCTAACAATTCTTATGAAGTCAACAGGGAAATGTTTCTCTAAGAATAGACTTTTTAATGTACACATGTAGTTTCTATATGTAAATTGTCTTGTTAAAGCTGCTAGACCTATTTTTCTTGCTGTTAAGTCAAACAATGTGATAATAAATTACGCTGGACAATTAAGATACTGAATGGTCCCCCTAGGATTTTCAAATTTGTAAAGTAGATTGTAATAAACTTTTTTTGCTAAGATATTTTTAGCAACTGTAGTAAATAATTTGAAAAATAAATATACCGTTGGTTTATGTGTAAAAGCAAAAGAGGCACAACTCTTTGTGAACTTGAAATAAAACACAAAGGAAAGCTGACTTGTAGTTCATTGTCGGTTTTCAAAATCCACAATGTAGTAACAAAAATAGCTAACAATTATCTCTTAGTGCAACAAGAAGAGAAATTAAGAATCCAAAATTGAAAGGTCGTTTGGAGGTCAAATAAATATATTCTTAACCATTTATCAGATACATTCTGTCAGTAAAAACATGCTATGGGATTTGTTCTTGACGAGACAGTGTCATGTCTCGATAAATTATTACGTACACGGAGAAATTGTTTTACCTCCCTCTCATCATGTTCCAGGGGGCATTCCTCATGTGTGGTCAAATTAAATCATAGAAATTTTTTTTATTATGCTTTTGAATTTTGCAGATTTATTTTGCGCCATTTATCAACGCAGGTTGCAACATTGTTTATGTTTGGAAGGCGCATTATAGTAGAATATATAGTTCCCCCAAATCATGTCAGTTTGGAATATTTTTGATTTTTCCCAACAACCAAAATGAATGAGAAACTTCAAGAGTACTGAAACAATGTGTTTGCGAAATGGTGTTTATCAGATGTGGTTAATTAAAATATACAAGGAACTTTGGGAAAATTTGAAATCACAAGATTTTACCAGATTCAACTGCTTAAAAACATTCCCCACGATAAATTTTGATATCATTGATAGCTGCTTTTTCAATAAAGATGGAACTCGTAAAATTACGTACCTTGTCATTTGTCATTTGCCAAAGTATTTTTAAGCATTCTGATTGTACACAACAGTACTCTGAGGTTGACATTATTGGAGACAGGTCTCTTATCAATCTATTGGAATCCCCACTGGTACCAACCATTATTATATTAGAAGTCCTGTTGTTGCATTCATACGAAGCAGAATTTTTTTTAAATACTTATACGCGAAAAGAAGAAAACACTTGCTGTGGCCTTCAATCCGACTTGTAGATATTTCGACGACGTATTGTCAATTAACATTATGGTTATTTTCATTCTTATGTCGAAACGATATATCCCACTGAGATTGAGATAAATGATACGGATATTTTACTTGAAAAAGACGTTAATGGTAACCTAACAACCAAGCTTTGTGATAAACGTGATGACTTGAACTTTTCAAACGTCATCTTCCTTTACTTACGCAGCAATATACATTTACCTTCATCACCTGCATACAGTGTTTATATCTCTCATTATATTTCTCAGTTGATTCTATACTTAAGACATGGTCAATGTATATACAATCTCTAATACAAGGTACATTATTGACAAACAAGTTGATGAAACAAGAATAGTTGCATACAGCCTCGTTTAAAGTCATCATTTCGTAAAGCCTATGGTCGATAACACACCTTTGTGAGCAAATACAATTTATCATTTCATGAGTAAAATGCTAACTGACTTTTGATACTAATTATTAGGCCATTATCTATATACTGAATTGTCGACGGATTTTTCTGTTATTTCCAGATCATGACAAGGAGCACACGGCGGTTGTGACCGGTCGGCAGGGGATGGTCACTCCTTTATGGCATTTTATCCCACCTCTGATATTTCGGTATCCCTATTTGCTCTGCTCCTATTTTGTATTGTTTCATGGACTTTTGAGTTTGAATACTGTGTGTTATCTCCATATATTTCATGCAAATTGAAGAAAAAATGCAATTCACATCAGGACAAACTTTACGACTTCTCATAACTTAAAACGATATACAGAGATTTTTCCCCCAGTGCTAAGCTTTCCAGAAGCAATGCTATCACACATTTAAACTTTTTACTATTTTCTAACTTTTTCATCAATTGTAACCTCTCTTTGTGTCGTATTTTGGTTGAGTTTTTCATAACAATAGAATACCTTTGTTTTATACCACATTTGACTAGGCGATGTTTGTCTACCTCATCAATACATACAATGTAGGGACCACGTCAGGTGTGGCCGGTCAACAGGAGATGCTTGCTCCTTACTGGCACCTGATCACAACGATCTAGCCCGTGTTGTATGACCTAGTTACAGAGTTGTATCACAGGTGCTTGAGGACAGGACCCCCCCCCCCCATATAGACCCCCGGGCCTGTTAGCCTTTTTTTAACATAAATCATATATGGATGACACATTTGTGATATAATCTATCCTATCAATTCAAAAAATTTGCTTAAACTAACATTTTATAAAAAATTCTACCCCACTCTCTATATAGATTTTTATATATAGAATGTAGGGTAGATTTTATAGAACGTTTGTTTTAAGTAATTTTTCGATTTGTTGGTATAGATCTTATCACAAATATGTCATTGAAAGATTTTTTATGAGAAAAAAGTCGAAAAAGCCCAGGGGTCTATATCGAAGGGGGGGGTCCTGTCCTCAAGCACCTGTGAGTTGTATTAGACATTTAAGATCGACAATTTTTCCGACGTTAATATCTTTGCCATTTTCATTAAATGAAAATTACCAATATATTGCATCAAAATTATATACTGTACCTACGATCCTTTTTTAATTCATCCGAATATCTGGCCCCGATGACCTCGCTCGCAGAGGGATTCGAGTTGGCCACGTAAAAACATGTCTAACAAAAATTCATAGGCGCTTGGGTCAAGGATAAAGTATATTTTCTATATGATAATAATGTATTGATGAGGAAATTCTAACCACACTCGTTACATTGTTTTTCAGTGCACTGTGTTAATTTGTAGATTCTTGAAAATCTTTCTTTCACACTAGAATGTCACTGAAATTTGAGCGCCTATGTTGCAATTCTAGATATTAGAGACACATATATCTTAATATGATAAATATATAACGCAATTATCTGAACAAAACAAACGGTAGTGTTGTCAATGCAATAAAAATATATACCGTATAAGCAGAATTTTTAGCGAGGATTTAATTTTGGCATTATTAGCGAGGGTGCCAAGGTTGCTAAAATTGAATATCGCTAGAATTAATTGCGATTATTTGTAATAGCTTCTTTAGTGAGCTTTTTTTAAAATCGCTAAAATTACATATCGCTAAAAATAAAATACCAGTTCTTGTGGACAAATCGCTAAATTTGCGTCTCGCTAAAAGTTCTACTTATACGGTACATATTGCTAGGTACAATATAAGTGAAAAAAGTTATTTCAGATATTTTTTTTAAATCAATAATGCTGTTACTACAAGTGATTCAAATTAACGGCAGTCCTACAAATTTTACGAATGATTATTTGTTACTAATACAAATAAAACACGATATATAGTGTCTAAGACTACATATATAAGACAAAACGCTAACTAGCATTTTTAAGTATTTAGATGAACATGTGAACTCAAATTATTAAAGCCCCATTTAAAGTACAAGTACTATAAAGAAACAAACAGGTGAGTCTAAAATATCCATGGGAGATCTAAAATAGGTTATGGTCAGCAAAGTAATAATGAAAAACTGAGGACTGGCCGTAAAACAGGCATTTAGAATAACAGATGACAACTTCATGACATTATTAATCATCGCAGGGATTGGGGGAGCTTGACAGCGCATGCACAATATTAGCACCGGGCACACGGAAATGTAATAAAAACGAAATATAGGTTTTCATAAATATTGCTTAAACCATATATAGACATATGTTTTTACATATGTGTTATTGAAATTAATTCTATGTTTTTTTGGTGTTAAATAAATATATTTCCATTTTTAGGCTTCAGTTATATGATCATGATCTATGCTGACCCAAACCCTTCATTTTCACGCCCCCGATTGATTAATGTTAATCATAGGCAATCAATGACTACATATATGTCAATAACTATACGGCAAGTTAAAAGAGACCAAATCAAAACAAAATTAAGACTTGCTATGAATGCATTGATATAAAATGTTTAGCTTAATTCAGCATGTTAAGCCTCCTTAATGTTATTTCAATTAAAATTTGAGGTTTAAATAATTCCTTAATGTCTGGTTTGCACATGTCAATTGAATAAAATGCCCTATAGCAACTTTTCAACAGTATTAAAAATCATTTTAATGTGTTTTAAAAATGCTAAACTTTAATTTTTCGATGAAGGATCTTTGCATTAAATTAAGATATACCTACTGCAAAATTTTTTACTGTTATGAACTCAGGAAAATTCGGATTTAAACATTCCTTGCCAAATGACCATGAGATTAATAAACCGAAAAAATCCATTTTCAACCCAAAATAAAAGTAAAGCATTCTCTTTTAAAAGAAACAAATTAATCAAGTTCCACTTGTGGTCACATACAGTGCAATACTTATACAATATATGCTTTTCAACAAAAACTTATTAAACGAATCGAAATTAAAGAGTAAGATCTTTGACACTTGACCTTTCAATTGCAGTGGCCAAGCCTTTGTAATAAATGTCGTAAAGAGGACAGGAGACAGCGGATGTATAAAAAGCCCGCTAAACTAATCACCAGGCACTGTGGGTCAAATACAGTCAGCGGTAACGAACCTTCCACCTCTCCTAAAACTTCACTCCCGACACCATGATCAAGGAAATTGCTCTCGTCTTGGCGGTTTTTGGTTGCGCTTGTAAGTTTCAATTTGGATTTTATTTTGAACAAAAATTATCGGGATTATTTTCCGGTTTTGTGGACTTTTCAAAATTTATGTATTTTGTGAAAATATTGCAGATGTTTTTTAACAATGGATACTAATATCTTTTTTGCACATACCATAATCGATGTTTCGTATGATATTGTACCGTTTCGTAACTTTTGTAAATTTCGTAACTTTAAATGTCGAAAAGGGTCGCTATTTTATTTACAGCTGCCCAACTAAATAGAAATTTTGCCCTTCTCTGGGCCCTAAGCTCTGGCGGTAAGGCTAATGTTGGTGGTTGTCAATCTTTGTATTAATAGTATAGTAGATTCTCTCTTTTGTTTTTTTTTTAAATATATCGGTCCCCATTCTCATCTCCCTGCGATTATTTGACCATTTTCAGTCATTATTAAGTATCATTTTAGTTTTTAATGGTGCTCTTTAGTTAAGCAACAGAAATCGAAAGAGATGAATCTAAGCTGAAATTTTGATTACCCTTTTACCTTAAAAACGAAGTTATTCTTAATCATGTGTTGAGTTTGTGTCTTGTTGCTTGAAGTGTATAATTGTGAGCTCGTTTCACTGTACGGCCCGGGAATCTGTGTTGTCTGTTGTATACTTCTGTGAAATCTATATTCTTATAAACTATAATTTAGTGTACGTTTTCGTTACTGTATTATACTTCTATTGTGTTTTAATTTAGTTAGAATGATGTGAATTCATTATTGACAAATTGGCAATATGAATTTAAGCATTCATTTAGAATACGAAAGTTTATTTGATCGTTTTCATTTTGCATTGTTTTTAATCATTGAATTTTATATTCACTTCCCATAAAATATTTTTTTTAAAAAGGATAAGTAAAACATACCAAAACTAATTCTATTTCAGTCATTGTCAACTGTGGTGTTAAGAAAGGGCTTGATTCATTAATGTTGTCTTTCAGATGTTAGCGGACAGATGAACCCCATGGCACTAATGGCAATGTCTGGGGGAGCAGGAGGAAGGGGCGGGGCCGGCTCAATGATGATGCGCCTCCTCAACAACCCATACAGTCTTTGTAAAGAAACAGAGGGAGTTAAAGCCATTCCTTGCCGTACCGGTAACATCTGCGATCTTCTCTCACTAAGACAGTATCGTCTTCCAAATCTAATGAAATGTAGCCCAGCTGGTATCGGATGTTGTCTGAAAGATTACATGTCTCTGCAGCTAAGCAAAATGATGAACTGAGAATGCACAGGTAACAGATTTTTTTTTATTCCCTTCAAGTTAAATTTACATTACCCAGAAATACAAAATATCATGTATTATCTTTTTTTTTTTTTACATTTGGTGATGATTTGTTTCATTTAGGTGTTTTTCTTTATATTTTTCTTATTACTTTTGTGCTAATTTCTCACGGTTACCATCTCTTTATTTTCTCCTAAATCTGTGATGTTTCCCACTATGTGTCGATAAACTAGGGTTTTACACTGACCACATATTGACCTCTGCACTAAATGATTGAGACAGACACCTTAAATTGTTAAAGTAAATGACACTTTGATCTATGCAATACGAAAACGGAACCACTTCCCGGAGAGTAATTTTTGTTGCTTGGCACATTTACGGCTTGTGACGTCACTGGTGTGCCAGGCTAGATATGGTCAGGTGACATGTTTATTAGAAATATATATTTCTTTCGGGAATAGAAAGTCCGTGTCAAGAATATTATGTTTTTAGATGTGTGAATATTAACCAGTCAAATTTACTGTCCTATTGTCTGATTGCACAATCCATCATTGTAAAGGAACGGAAATAGCAGTGTCGTAAAAAAAAGTTGGTTGCCTGATTTGGAACAAAAAAGAAAGAAAGAAAAGGAAGAACAATTTCTTATGAATTCTATGCAACAAGTTAAATAGAATTTTGCAATTCTTTGCATCAAATTAAATAGAATGTTGCATTAAATCTAAACAAAACAATTTTCAGAGAATTTGAGACCACCTTGTTGACTGATCTTTCTTTTTCCATTTTCAGAATTTCATCTTTTCCAAATCATACAAAGGAAGCACAAACACCAGGAAAAAGTCCTATTTTTCTGATGTGCATTTTTAGGTCATTTCATTTATCAACAATTTCATCCAAATGGTTCTTTAACATGTTGTTGTCACTGGCGAAGAGATCCGGAATAACAAGATGTCCACAAGGCCAAATGTCTCTCCTCTGTTTTTTTTTGTGAGAAAGTGATGGGACCCACTTTATGGCGTGAATGTGAAATAATTGTTGCCAATAAAATTTTAAAATAAAAAAAATATTTCTTTTATTTGCTGAAGTATGATTTTACTTGTGACATTTTTTAAAGATTTAAAATCATGAAAAATATTCTAAAGAAAATTATCAGAAAATTAACTCCATTTCAAGCAAGAAAAAAATTTGAGTTTATGTGTAAAACATCAAATTGGCCGCAAAAATATATTATTTGGTATAATTTGAAAAAAAAAGAAAAAAGGAACCCAAACGGAAGAATTCAAAATCGAAAAATTACATGTATGTTTATGGTACATTTCTTTTGAGAAATATTTAATTGCATGAGTCACTTTTTCTGTGCAATTTTTATACTTTAGTACGGAAGAACTGGAGGGACATTGACTTAATTGTTATGACTTACTTGTTATAACTTTTTTGTTTTGACTTATTTGTTTTGAGATTTTTTTTTGCTAGTTCTAACTAAGTGTAGGTAATCTATTGAGAACGATTTATTGTAGTTTTGTAGTTAAACATACAAAACTGATCTGATTACTAAATTTTTATCTGTTAATTACGGACGCCTTGATAGATACTGACTTATTTCCTATGTGTTTTGACTTATTTCTTATGTGTTTTGACTTATTTCTTATGTATTTTGACTTAGTTCTTATGTGTTTTGACTTAGTTCTTATGAATTAACTTTGATTTCTTGTTTTATTTTGAATTTGTTATGACAAGTTTAGTTTACAAAAAGTGGTGTGAAAGATGAAGGCAACGTATAGTTTCAGAAAAAAAGTCCTTGAATTTATTACTAACGACAAAATGAAATAGTAGTGATTGTCGGTTTGTCAATCATCATGCAAACTGGAAGTATATATAAGAATAATGTAATAATTTTTAGAAAATAAGAATTAGGTAATGACAACAAAAAGAATATTTACTTTAGAGATCAAAACTACAATGGACGTTAAACTACAATTTGTAATCAAAAACCACAGTTGAAATAGGACTAAATATCATTTTTATCATAAAAGTAAGCCAAGCAACAGGTTTTCAATAGCTTTCTTACAGTTAGTTATAACTAGCAACGAAACATTAACAACAAATAAGTCAAAACAAAAAAGTTATAACAAATAAGTCATAACAAGTAAGTCAATGTCCCTCCAGGGCTTCCGTACTTTAGTCTCAGTGAGATAGAGCAAATTAAATAAATTCTTGGAAACAGAAGTAGGTAGTATTTACCCCTGAAAAACTTTTTTATATTAATTAATTTGTTTTCATGCAACAAATTTTTAGTCTTTGTATTTTAAATCGATTTTTTTTTTATAAATCATTTATAATTTTTATCTAAAGAATAATATATTCAATAGAAGCAATGACAGAAATAACGCCCCAGTTTCCATTGTGGACAATTTAATGCAACCACAAATAGATCGGCCACTTCTGTGACCAATAATAAATAAGTATTTTCATATCACGCATTTTTACCGATCAGAAAAAAGCTTTTGTTGCTAGCGCTCTCGCAACTACGTTAGTCAATATTCCTGGAATACGCATGTTCGACTTCACGGTCGTGCATTCTGGGAAAACTACTATAGATAGACCGCACGATAACAATTTCCTTGTATCATTAAATAACTTTGTCTATTTATTGTATATCTTACACTTTGAAAATAACAACACAACTGTAATACCTCAAATTTTCCCTTTTTTCTGACTGAAAAGTCCGAGTCATTATCTGATTGTTCTAAACAAAGATAAGGGACGTTTTATTTACGTCTAAGCACAAGATGGATCCTACACGTGTATTTTTAAGACCTCACCACAGTAAAAATATATTCTTTATGCAAAAAATGCCATAAACAAGAATTTACACTAAAAATTACGAACAAATCCATTAATCATATTTAAAAAATACTGTGTATGGCTTTAAACCTAACAGTTCTTGACAAAGATGACCCAAAGGCCAAGCTACTTCACATCTTCTCATTCGGAACTCTCTGTAAACTCCAATGAGTCAACACAAAAACTTCTCTGCCCCCCCCTTCGTTTCTTTACCTATGTGTTTATAAAATACATTTCACAAAAGATTATAACTTAATCACACCCCAGCTTCGATAAACATTAAAAAATTCAGTTAAATAAATCACTTGATCACGCACCTTTTGTTCTGTGTTTAAAATTGCTACGGCGCTAGCTCACTTATCTTTTTAAAAGATAAACCTGTAAGTACTTAAAGCTGTACATGTATATGACGTATCTGAGCTTTAAAAAATAAGATATTAAGTGTATATTTACATGATACATATTTGTTATTTACTGGTTTTGGGACTTGAATATGCTAACGTTTCTATGGTTAAATTGACTTGAAAGGTGCATAGACACAGATTTGATATTGATAGTTTCTCAAATTTTCTGTTTAATATCACGACTTATATATTGAAAAAGTATTTTACATGAAAATCGTATATTAAAAATCTTATTTCATCTAAAAGTTATTGAAACTTCAATTTTTTTGGACGTGTTTGATGGACAGATCCTTTAACAAATTATTATTTCTTCTTATTTATTCTGAATACATAGGAAAAGTGGCAATCTTGTTTTGTTTTAATGAAAATACGAAGGGTGATCAAAAAGTTCGCGAACTAATTGAATAACTTCCAAAAAAGAAATAATATAGGGTTTCAGTGTTAAAAATGTTTTAAAGTAGTCCTCTCCGATTTTAATACGCATCTGCAACCATTCTGCCCTTGCGCGGATCAATTTAAGTGATATAGGCGGTCACGTGAAATGCTCCTTGGTAATCTGTCACAGAAGCTTAACATTTTTTCTGACTCTTAAATTTCTGATCATGCAAGTAATTTTTTTCCGACAAAAATGGTCTAATTGTCAGAAATGGCCTAATCTCTGAAATAGTATGGTTGGATAATGATATCATTTTGCAGAATGGGCATGGTGACCATCAAAACCCAAGTTTTTTGTAGTACACACACCACAATTGTATATTGTCAGTCTGTGCAGTTGTGGTGAGCAGACTTTAACAATTTAACACACGATGAATCGTAAACTTGAAAAATAACAGAGCCCGTGCACTGTTAGCAAAAACTGTGTACGTCTCACGGGTGTGTTCAATTTGCTACACACTTTACACAACACGTACTAAGCGCGGAATGACGATAATTGTGAAGGGGTTTTGCTTGATTTCGAACATTTCTAATCTGAATATAATTATTTTTTCTGGAATAAAGTTTATATATATGACTTTTAATCTGAAAGACTAAATTACTTCAACTGTATATAGTCTATCAAGTAAGACGATATTCTTAACGTAAATGAACGGCACGGCTACATGTATCAGTAGTATTGGTTGTTGATTGATTGTACAAATGTATATAATCTTTAACGCCCTTCTCGAGAATTTTTCACTCATATGGAGACGCCACCACTTGTCGGTGAAGAGTTGCAAATTTTTGTCCTATACTCGGAACTCATGGCCATTGAACAGGGAGGGATCTTTTTCATGCCAGCACCAACTGCGACATGGGACCTCGGTTTATATAGTTTCATCCGAAGGAGCGGTCTCCACGTATCGCTGTGGGATTCGAACCCGCGACGTAAGGATCAACTCTAGAGCAGATGCTCTAACCACTTAGCCACGCGGGTGACTGAATCCGTACAAGTATTGCTATAAAATAAAACAAAACAAGCAAATTCAAAGAATTGTGGTCCCCCGCTTTCGGTGTCTTCGTGGGTTAGATGTTATTTTTATGACATATTGTGTCTAATATGAACACCCTATCATATGTCATTTATTTAGAAATTATCATTGAAGTTTATTTTGAGGTCATTTGTGGAGGTCAAGGTCAATGGGTTAGAAATCATAGCATGCTCGGAATTATCTTGTCACAAGTAATGCACATGTCATATATGAAAGCCCTATCTCTTCTCAATATAAGGAACAAGATGTGTTTGTGAATCACTGGTGACCCCGAATGGCAACATAACGAATTTAAAAGTTTCTTAAATATAAATTAAACATATTATTACCCAAAGTAGGGTTTTTCTCACAAGAAATACGATTGTGAAATACAAAATCCCTAGCACCACCTGTTCAAAAGTTATAATTTTTTGAAAGGTAGGTCAAAGTCCAAGGTGAAGGGGTCTGAGTTGTTGGTTTCTTAAGAAAGGTCTTGTCACAAGTAATACATATGTGAAGGATGAAAACTCTAACCCTAACCGTTCAAAAGTTATGGCCAAGGTTAATGTTTTTTAAAAGTAGATCAACTCTTAAGTCAAGGTCAAAGGGTCAAAGTTCTTGGTAGCCAATGAAAGGTATTCTCACAACGATTACATTTGTGAAGTATAAAAGCCTTGGCTCTTACCATTTAAAATTTATGGTCAAAGTTAAAGTTTTTTGCATAAGTACATAAATCTTCAAGGTCAAGGTGAGAAGGTCAAAGTTGTTGGTATGCAATGAAAGAAAAGGTCTTGCAACAAAGAATACATATGTGAAATATGAAAGTCCTAGCGTCTACCGTTTAAAAGTTGTGACCAACGTTAAAGTTTTTAAAAAGTAGTTAAAACTCCAAGATTAAGGTCAAAGGGTAAAAGTTCTTGGTATGCAATGAAAGGTCTTCTCTCAAGGATTACATATGAGAAGTACGAAACCCCTAGCCCATTATCGTTCAAAAGTTATGGTCAAGGTTAAAGTTTTTTTCATAAGTACATAAATCTCCAAGGTAAGGTAAAAAAAACCAAAGTACATGTACTGTTGTTGGTGTCCAATGAAAGGTCTTGCCACAAAATATTCATATGTGAAATATGAATGTCCTAGTACTTACCATTCAAAAGTTATGGTCAAAGTTAAAGTTTTGAATTTTAGTGTAAAAGTAGGTCAAACTCTAAGGCCAAGGTCAAAAGGTCAAATTTGGTGGTAACCAAGGAAAGGTCTTTTCACAAGGAATACACATGTGAAATATGAAAGTTATAGCTCCACTAAATCAAAAGTTATGGTCAAGGTTAAAGATTTTGTGACGGACGGACAGACTGACTTGGAGACGGAGAGACGAATGTGATTTAATGTCCCGTCGCTTTCGCGAAAGCGGGGGACAACTAGAGGTACTGTGAGCACTGAGCTCACTACAGATGCCCAATGGCATTATTTAATAAAGAATATTAATCTGTGAAAATATCATCAAATTGTATTCAGTGGTTTAAGGGGAATTGCTGATAAGAGATTCGTACCCTTCAATATTGCATAAAGAATTGCATTGTCCATGTTGACCTGGGAAACCCGAAATACTAGACAGTATGTGTCCAATAAAAAAGTTAAATACTCGTATGAGGTGTAACATGGCAATATCTTCGAAGATTCTGTGAAAGTTTCATGAAATTTCATTTAGTGGTATAAAAGGAGTTGCGGATAAGAAATGGAAACCCCAAAGCTTAACAGACGGACGTACAGACGGAAAGGCATCCAGATCACAGTTAACTGCAGAACTGTATCTCCGAAAAAAAATTTGACAGATCGGAGAGCTACAGTGTCACCCATTGAAAAAACTGTATATTTATTGCGCACAAAAAAGTGCGCTGTTTCTCAGTTTATTTCTCCATGGTTTTGAAACTTTAACATCAAAATATTACTAACCGTGTGATCTTTACATATTCTTTCACTGTTCCCACAACAAAACATTCCTTATAATTTTTATTAATAGCCCTCCTTGCCCTGAAATTGAGATGATCCAAAATTTCGCCCATTTATACTGCCATTTTTGTTTGCAAGATAATTCGGTCCAACGCGCTTCGTACAGTTGTAAACTAAGAGAGTACTTGATAGAGAAATAAGGACCTTTTGAAATTTAGCTTTTTTGCCATGGAGGTAAGAATTTGGAAGAATTAATCCAGAACCAAACGCAAATTTTTTGTGCGCAATAAATATACAGTTTTTCAATGGGTGGCACTGTAGCTCTCCGGTCTGTCAACATTTTTTTTTTCGGAGAACTACAGTTCTGCAGCTGGATCACAGTACAAGCCGTTGCTTTCAAGCGGGAAATATAATGAACATGTTGATGAGGACATGTAACTCTAAAGCAAGAAAAATGAGATGACCAGGGATGAACAAAAATAATTCAACAGATCAATCTTCTAGTGCTAACACACTTCCAATTTATCACTATAAAACAATATTGTTGTATCCATGTAAGTACTTGAATGAAATAAAACAAAATGATCTAGTTGAGTATATATTACTACAAATTAAAAAAAAGGATGATCAAGGAGAAACAAAGATAGTAAACCAGTAAAGATAATACTATTTATAATATACGTAATGTGTATCACTCAACTTTACTGTTAAATTCATGCAATCACGTGACGTCGTGATCCGATTTCCGGAACACCACACTGTGGTTTTCTGAATCCATATCACCAATCTCTGAAACTGATGACGAAGTACGCAGAAAATGACGTTATTTTTCTTGCGCGTTAAAAAGTCCTTTGTTTTGATGCTTTGTTTATTGGAAGAATATTCTACCATTGTTCTCTAAAAGATTATTTTAATATATTAAGCCAGTTATAAGGGGGTATATAATAAATTTATCATTATAACAGTAGCTTGATCCGAAGAGCTGTATCACGTCTCGTTGACAGGCGCGGATCATCAGATCAAACTCGACGCTTCGCGTCTCGTTAGATCTTATGATCCGCGCCAGTCAACTCGACGTGATACGACCCTTCGGATCAAGTTACTGCTATAGCACGCCAAATTCACAAAAATGAGATAAACATAGTTTCACAGTCGATAAACTAGGTTTATCGGTTGTAAACTATAGTTTACGGACTGTAAACTATAGTTAACAGCGTTAATCTATATTTTACATCCGTAAACCATAGTTAACGCGATAATCTATGTTTCACAACCGTAAACTAGACTTAACACTGAAAACAATCATTTGCGATTGCAAAACATAGATTATCTGATAAATACAGTTTCACGATTTGTAAACTATAGTTTACAAACCGTTAACTATAGTTAACGATCTGATAAATATAGTTTCACGATTTGTGAAACTATGATTAACAACTCTTAACTATAGTTTACGATTGTAAACTATAGTTTACAAACGTGAATCTATGTTTATCAACAAAATCTATTGTTAACGCTTATTACAGACAGATAAACTTAGATTATCATTCGTAAACTATAGTTAACAACCGTTAAATATAGTTTTACAGATGAAAACTATACTTAACGAATCGTTAACTATACTTAACGAATAGTTAACTATAGTTTACGGTTTGTAAACTATAGTTTACAGTCGATAAACCTAGTTTATCAATTGTGAAACTAGGTTTATCTCATTTTTGTGAATTTGGCGTGCCATATACTGCAATAATAATATACATCTATAGATCAATTTTTTGCCTTCATTTTCCTTTTGCTAACGCACTTCCACTTTATCACTATTTAACAATAGAGATGAAACACTTCAAAGGTCAAAAAACATATAATTAACATGTATACTTCGTAGTAAACACCAAAGGAGATAGTTCATATTTCTCAAAGTTTTATCTTTACAAATAAACATCAGTAGTAATGACTTTGAAAACTTCAGTCCCAAGTCAAACTACATTTTTCATTTGTGTAAGGTTTTTTAATTGTCAATGTCCCTCGTATTATGAAAGCAGGAGAGGGAACCAGACTTGCCTGTCTGTTTACAATTGGCGGTGCCAGGTAAATTCTGATCCTGATAAATTCTTTAACATTTATATTGATATTTTTCATAAGATCAGAAGAGTCGCACAGCACCAAACAATTGTCGCAGTGGTCACAAACCGGATAAGTCATCACTGTTGCTCATCATAACCATGCACTTAGTTTGGTTAACACCACAAGCGAAGAACATTTTTTAGTCCTACTGGTCAAAGACAAGAAGAGCTTATGCGATGGTAAGGTTTCCGTCATCTGTCCGTCTGTCTGTAAACATTTCAAAATGCTACACCTCCTACAGTTTTGGTCTGATTTCAATATAACTTGGCACACAAGTAGACTACACTAAGATCAGGGACCTATAAACTAGTTAGTATATAGGTCCCTGCTAAGATACATAATTAAGTGCATCGGCTTTTTTGATTTCGATGAACGTTTGACCATGGTTAAAAATAGAAATTTCTGTCAAATTCCTTCAAAACGCTACTCCCCTACAGTTTTCGTCTAATTTCAATTTAACTTGGCACACAAGTAGGCTACAGTTAAGATACATGTACTTAATTTAGTGCATCGGTTTCATAGAATTGGGTATAATGGTTTGATTGTCACTGAACACAGAAACAAGATGTCATTCATCTATTTCAAATATATTTTTGACAGTGAATCTGTGACAAATCCTGTAAAAACAATGATATGTATTTATTGAACATTGTAATATAGGAACCACGATCTGTTGACTTCACGAGTCTGTCTACTGCCCAGTGGGCATATGCAAAAATAACCGTCTGACGTTTTGTGGCTCGTATAAAATCAGGTGGTCAGAGGAAGGTATCACTCGGACAAGCATCACCTTACTGTGCAGATTGGTGCGTAGATAATTAAAATGAAAGGATTACTTATTTTCGCACTAGTAGTGACCATTGCCTGTGAGTATAATTCTTATTATTAAATATATTGAATACACATATGATTTGAAGAGTAGCAAAATAAGACCCATTACTTAACCATTTGATTTCATTTTATTACTTTGTTCTGTTAGGTTTTTCAAATTGTCGAACCCTTTGAGAATCAGTTTGTTTTTTCATATAGATTTTATTTTTATATTTTTTAATCAATTGTATATTTTATCTATCTTCTGATCCGTTTATATAGTCATATAAAAGACCAATAAACTCTTTTGGTGTGAATTTTCTGCCAACCAAAAAATGATAATAATAATTCAAAACAAGCAAGTTTATTAGTCTGCAGAGAATGACTACAAAGAGTTAGGAGCTGGGGAAAATATACAGTTGGTTAAAAATTAAATTTTAGAGTCGAGATGTGAAATGTAATTGAATGACAATAGCTTGAAAATTGGGAAATTCTCCCAACCGCAGAAATTCTTGCGCCGTAATTTGCAAAATATTTGTGTACCGTGGTGATCAAAGCTCTGTTCTGTAGCTAACTTATATACTGTCACGAAAGATTTCCTTCTTTTTTAAAAGTAATATTTATTAAATTTTATTTTCTTAGGTGTCCATGCACAGTTTGGTGAAAATATGGCACAGAATATGATGATGGCGTCCCTATTTAACAAGGGTGGAAGTGGAATGGGCATGAATCCCTTCTTAATGGCTTCAGTGCTGAATGGCGGAGGCGCTAAAATGGACAAACTCCTTATGTGGAGTTTACTGGGAAACATGGGGGGAGGAAGCAGTGCATCCAGTAATACCGCCTCCAGGGGATAAATCGTCTTTGTTCTTGTTCCATGTCTGTGAAATAAATGTTATTATTTTTATATAACTCCAGATATTGTTGTTTTGTTTTCCCGAGGCAGATACTGCAATACCGATATAAGCATTTTGTCAGCAGGTACATGAATATATTATTAATATACTTTATATACTTATCTGTCACACATAACATTTTATTTTGGATTATTTTCAATATCATATCAGAGATGTTGATTAATTACGACTAATTATCATCAGAGATATTTCTTTTTCTTTTTTTGGTTAAATTAAATTAATTGCTAACTTGCAAAAAAGAGATAAAATTTCTAATAGAAATAGATACAGTATAAATCAATTTGGCTGCGCTTAATTCAAATAAATCAAGGACCTCTAAACAGATATATATTCAAGTATTTAAGAAAAACTATCCAGTCATTTGAAAAATCGCTTGCTTTAATAACTTATACTAAATATTAAGGTTGCTAAATTCAATTGTTAAATGATACATAGTGCATAAAGCTTGAGATATCATTGCAAACATTTCTAAATCGAATTGGCAAAAATTGATATATTGTGTATAACGCTTGAGGTATCATTGGCAAACATAACAAGATGATTTGTAATTTCATATTTTTAAACAAAAATATTTATGTAAGACTACAGTTCACCAAAAGATGTATTTATTTTTTACAATTTGACCGCATGGATACAACTTCCAGCTGGCGTCGCTGGGGAGACGCAATGGTTCAAGTATTTGCTCAAAAGTGTTGCTTATTACGTTCCGTGTTCGAATCCCACTCTAGAGCATGTACACCGATTCTTTAAATAAAACTATGAGGTCCCTTGTCGCAGTACTCACTGTCACACTACATCGACAACTTGTGCTGGCGTTTCAATATGAGTTATCAAAGGGAAGATAAATCAAACAAATACCAGCTTTTTACAATTAAGATCGTTTCTAATACTTAAAAAAAACTCAAATCATATAGAGAAAACGAAAAGATTTGATTTCAAGAAGTTTTTTGAGACGGTGTTGAAAATTATAATTTTAAGAGTTACCATCCTTTAACAAAAAAAAAAATTGACAATACTTTGGTTCTGTTTTAATGGGTAATAAAAATGGCTATAATGAAAAACAAAAAGTAAAATACATTCGAATATATGTTTTTATTTAATTCTTTTTTATTTTCTGTTTCTTAATCAAGGAAAGATCTGTCTCCTAGAGCTTTTCTGTTTTTAACAGGGAAAATGTTCATATTAAGGTAACTACATTACGTTTCAACTTTAAGAGGACATAACCCCTAAACCAACCAGTGGTTTTCATTACTATCAGAATATAAATGCACGAAAATGACAGCTAGACTGTGGAGTCTCCGTTTACACTATATGAATCTTTACATGCATGCATATGCTTAATAGCTTATATGTTATTTTTCTAGAAGATGTTAATTACTACTTAAATCCATTCAGATTTTTTTTTCAGTGACAACATAATAGAATTGATTTCAGGCAGGAGAGAGAAGCATGAATACGACTTTCATACAACGAGTAATTAAGAATGAATTAAGAATTAAGAATGAATTTAAAGATTACGAATCTATTCAGCAAAAAAAAGTAAGATTTGTGGAAAAAGTCAATTAAAAAAAACAAACAGACACAAAAAGATGCAATAAAACGTATACATGTGGAAATGTAATGCAAGAAAACCAACTAAACTACATGTATGTGTCGACCATTCCATACAGTGATCCGTAACAAAAACAACAACCAAATTCAAAGAATTGTGGTCCCCCGCTTTCGGTGTCTTAGTGAGTAAGATGCCATTATATATGACATATTGTGTCAAAGTATGAACACTCTATTATATGTCATTCAAAAGAAATCACCAAAGTTGATGTTTTTTGAAAAGTATGCTAAAACATGAAGGTCTAGGGGTAAAAGTCATTGCTAACCCCAAAACATCTTGTCACAAGTAATGCACATGTCAAATATGAAAGCTATATCTCTTCAATCAAAAGTTATTTGAAAAAAAAAACAATTTGAACGGTAGGTAAACCTTCATGCATGACTAAGGTCACAGGGTAAAAAATCATAGTATATTTAGGAAGGTCTCGTCATAGATAATATGCATATGTAATATGAAAACCCCATCTTTTCCCTTCCAAAAGTTATGAATAATTCAATATAATTATTATCAAAAAGTAGGTCAAACTTCAAGGTTAAAGTCGAAGGGTAAAACCTCATGGCATGTTTGGAAATATTTTGTCACAGGTTATATTCATGTGAAATATCAAAACCCTTTCTTTTCTCATTCAGAAGTTATGACCAAGGTGAAAGTTTTTGAGACAGACGGACAGACTTACAAACGAGTGAGATTAAATGCCCCCTCGCTTTTGCGAAAGCTTGGGACAAAAAGGCGTGGAAAAGGGTATGCTCCATTGCTGATATAGTAACGAGAAAAGAAAACTAATATCAAATGTGCTTCTTTACGTTTGTTAAGCATAAAAAATGGTAATCTGAAAAAAAAATTATCCAAAAACAAGATGCGTTTGTGAAACACTATGCATCGATTGTAATACAATTTTGGAGTGGGGCGTAGACTTAAGTGGTATACAAGTACCCTTGACAGCGCAATAGTTATGGGCTAAGCTAAAGTTGACAACAGACAGAAATACAAACAGACAGACAGAGTCAGTGAAAATACAAAAAAAACCAGGATCTTTCGATCCAGTGACATAAAAATCGTCTCTAGTTTTAAGCAGCTGAATGCCCTTGTTCTCACGTTTTCTTGGCAAGTCAAATAAAAGAAATCATGAAATGATCCGAAAATTGTATCGTATTTTGATGTTACTTTAAAAGTTGAAATCTCATCAATTCCGACAAGCATGTTTCTGATCAAATTCATGAATATTACATGTACAAGTATATACAAATACACCATATAACCTGACATGGAAAATGTAAAGGTGAACTTAAAGTTATTTAGTAAGTCAAAATCATGTGTTTCTTTTAGGTATCTGTATAATAAAGCAAACGATTAATGGAAAGTTTGAGTATACATAGACACAACACAACACAAAATTGCACTGCAGATCAAGAAAATCTACACAATATAAGTGCCGAAAAACAAACTGTTACATCTACTGTTTCGTTGTTATCGTGCATATGCATATAAAAGTCCAGACTCCATACAGTCTCCCGGACCACTTTCCTACATCTTACATGTACAAATAAAGCCACTGGGACAGACTTTAAATCAGGATAATTTATTAGCGCTAGTAATTCGGTGGAGCTTCATCAATGTCACGACTCTTAGTTTTAGCGTAAACTTTTAAACAGCATTCAGTCGAAGCTATAAGTTATAATAATCAATTCTAAATATTGTTTAAATATATGGTCTATCGGCATTCATATTTTTGGTACTTGAGACCATGGTTACTTCAACTTTTCTGCGCACGCATACAATAAGGATGAAGAAGTATAGCAATATTTTCGAGCTGGTCAATAAAAAAAAATCCCTCCATAAAAACAGTTCTGAAAACCTGTAATTTTTTAAAACCTTTTGCAGTACTTACAGAACGAATTTTTGAAAATGTGCAAGGGCCTTTCCAAAATTCAATATGTTTCCTGATTGTGCGATGAGACGAACAGGTACTCGTATTTCTAACCTCTAGTCAATATTAAAAACTTTCCCATAAAATTTGAGGTGCTAAATTCTGAGTAATCATTGAAATGGTAAATTGAATTAAAAATGTACAAAACTGTACGAAGTAAAAGGAATTTCCAAATATTTTTTTTCGCAAAATTTTGGACTGTGTTGTTAAACGTTTACTACAGTTTCAAAGGCAAAAAGATGCAGGTTTTGTGGCATGATGTCCGGCGTGTATAGTTTGGTAGTGAGCGGTTCCTCCTGACCATTATAAACCAGCAGTTTTATATTGTTGTAAATGGAATTTGCAATTTATCCACACTCACAAACACTTAAATTAATGCAAGAAAAAACATAGTTTTGATTGGATTTTTTTATTAACAAAAACAACCATTAAATTTGGTAATAAATTACAGTAAACGTCTTTTGAAGACATTGTGAAAAACGAAAGCTCTTATGCAATCGTTGGTTTTGTTCAGTCTTTTAAAGTCATGCGATGACAACACCGGGAAACAGGCTGTTGTGAAAAAGATGGAGAAATGGGGAAAATGATGACTTTTTCTACCATGACTGTAACCTGTTAATAAAACAAAATTCTTTAAAAGTACAACCAAGGAAAAGCAAATTAAGACAATTGAAGATAATTTATTGTAAGAAGTTCTAGTCACGATGCATTATATGTACATGTCGTTCCCTGGGGGCACCGATGTATTCTACATAAATCTACTGAGAATACTGTGTCCATTATCACACAAAAATTGTCCGAGCAATCACTTTTCCAGCGGACATTCTGCGGACAGTCAATTGACATAAAACATGACAAAAGTGACACCTGCAGCGCCGTAAGAAGTATTCCCATTTCTGTAGATTTATTACAGTTGAACAATACTATGAATGTCCAGCTATGATTAATGTGGTGGTCAATTTAATTTTGTTACTAATACTCCAGTCTTATCAAGAAGACAACTGACACATCTTGGCTAGTTGTTAAGAAATCTTCAAAACATTTTCGAAATTTGTAAATCAAAGTAGTTTCTTTAAGTCATAATGAAAATTTTCTAAAAGTTCGTTGAAACTATACAAATCGGGAGCCGAAAAAGGCAGTCCTTAAAACATATCAGTCGTGGGATCTTACAGTCGTTCGCAAATCTGGTAAAAAAAAAGTTCTATAGGTCAGGCCTTATAATCATATGTCAGAATACTTACTTTATAATCCTTTCATCATGTTGGCAATGTACATAGATCGCATGTCCTTAAAGCAACATCCCATCATCTGCTGGCATTGCAGAAGGTTAGGGTTGGCGTAACGTCGGAGGGACTCAAGTTTGCAGGTGAAAGGGGTACAGAACCTCTGGTCTCCGGCGGTTTCGCTGATTTTACACAGAGATAGGGTCATCAAGGAATTCATCATTGGGTTTACGGCAGTGTTGTCCTGAGTAGCTTTTGGTTGAGCAATGGCGTTGTTGGCTTCAGCAGCAGGAGTTGTTGGTGATTTCTTCATCAGATTCATAAGGGTCATCATCTGCAACATTTTGCTGTTTCCGTTTCCACCAAGGACAGCGAGACTAAGTGGATCTATGCCTCCAACGGCACCACCGGCGCCGGCACCACCTCGCAGACCACCACTTAACATGGCCAAAGCCATAGGAGACTCCAACTGAGCATCTGAAGCAAAATTAATCAACAAATAAAAAAGAGACTAGGGCGAAAATAGGAATATCTTTATACATTTTTGTTTAATTTTGAACAATGAACGCTTATTATCTTTATACATGTTTATTTAATTTTGAACAATGAACCCTTATAATGAAGCTAAATTTAAGAAGTAAAATATCTTATACAAAATATGCAGAAGGGGCCATTTCATATTTCTCCAAAAAAATTCTATTCATAAACTAGTAATGGTCAAAGTCTTGAAGAAATCGATGCTGCGAAAAATAGTACTCACATGCACAGCCAACTAAGGCTACAACAATAATTAATCCGTTCATGCTTAGTTTAAGTTCTGCTCAGCAACCCTTATGTTCAAAATACCGAAACACTGGGCCAAAGATAGTTTTTATACCACGGGTGTCAACTAATTGGCATGCTCGACATGTTAACAACGTGTTGGGCAACAATTCGTTTTGACAATTTAGGGATTGTTTTGTCTCTTTGGACATAATTACTTGTCATTAGAATTAACGACATAACATACTTTAAACTACCCTTCAAGGGACATCATACGTCACATCGGGTCATAAATATAATATCTAAAATACCACACCAATGCATATATACACTGTGACGCGTTAATTAACCCACGATGGTCATTGAGCCGAAAAATTTGAGTCAATGACCATATTGTTTTCTTAATCACAAAAATGTGCATAATATTTGGTTTACGTTTCCGACGTGATGCCGCTAATAATGATACAGACATGTTGATTTGTATTGTGTTCCTTCAAAGTAAAATGAATAGTCAGAAAAATTAATTGCATCCATTATCAAAGATACACGTGAGGTTAATTAGATGCCCTCTCTAAATGGAAATCGTGACGGTGGAAAGCTACCTTCAAGCATCAGCTCCGCTCGGTGGTCTAAGTGCGTGTGAAGCCCTGACGAGAATGAGTGAACTCTATTTATTATTAATATCTCCATCATAAATAACAACACGGGTTCTTTGCAAGCTTTTATAAAGTAACATTTAGTGTCTAAAAGAACTTCAAATCTTGTCTGTAGTGATGGATTATTCTTTTGTAAAGTAACCGATGCGAGAGAAAACACATCAGGTCTGTAATGTTATGGGCTAAATATAACGGACAAAAACAATTCTCTCATAAATTTCATTCCTTTTTTTACAGACATCATATAAAAGTATTCCTTACAATAGGGAAAAAATTGTGACAAATCCATCTATAGACAGACCTAAGAGTTTGTTGTTGATAGATTGTACATTTAATTCTAGCAAAAGGAACGAAAAAATTCGTATAGGAAACATTTAACTCAGTTTTAAACAGCAGATGGGATCTAAGAAAAAACTTTTTATAATTTTTCATAATTGATATATTAATAATTTTTTAATACAGTAATGAGCATATATATTGCACGCCAAATTCCCAAAAATGAGCTAAACCTAGTTTCACAATTGATAAACTAGGTTTATCGACTGTAAACTATAGTTTACAAACCGTAAACTATAGTTAACGATTCGTTAAGTATAGTTTTCATCTGTAAAACTATATTTGACGGTTGTTAACTATAGTTTACGAATGCTAATCTAAGTTTATCTGTCTGTAATAAGCGTTAACAATAGATTTTGTTGATAAACATAGATTCACGTTTGTAAACTATAGTTTACAATCGTAAACTATAGTTAAGAGTTGTTAATCATAGTTTCAGAAATCGTGAAACCATATTTATCAGATCGTTAACTATAGTTAACGGTTTGTAAACTATAGTTTACAAATCGTGAAACTGCATTTATCAGATAATCTATGTTTTGCAATCGCAAATGATTGTTTTCGGTGTTACATGTAAGTATAGTTTACGGTTGTGAAACATAGATTATCGCGTTAACTATGGTTTACAGATGTAAAATATAGATTAACGTTGTTAACTATAGTTTACAGTCCGTAAACTATAGTTTTCAACCGATCAACATAGTTTATCGATTGTGAAGCTATGATTAGCTCATTTGTGTGAATTTGGCGTGCCATACATATATGTATATCGCCGATGGAATCATTTTTGTTGAATTTTTAAAAATATAATTGTTGTTCCACTAAACATATATTTATACATTATACACAAAACCTAGGCTAATATATATATTTGTAAGTTGTATTTAAATTTTTGTGCGATTAAACAAAGACTAATCTCATTTAGATTCGTAAAGACTAATAATTTTGGTTTGACCTCTCTACGACCATAATTTTCCTTCTCTGCAAATCTCGATGAGATTATTTAAGGACAAGTCACCAGATTTTCCCTTTGGTGTCAAGACCAGGATCATGAAAATCTTCAGATCAATGGTGTACTAGCCGTATAAAGGGGACTCAAAAAAGCCAATCTACAGTACGTCTCCGGATCGGTCCAGTGATTTCAGTCTTTGTATACGATTTTTGTATATTTCGATGGGAAACTACGAAGACATTTATTCGTCTTTCTTTGGAGCAATCTCAATACAAAGTCCAGCAGTTCTGCTACACACTGGTTTTCCTAACAATAAATGCATTTGCTGCTTAAATATTTGTGTTTTTTATACATCTAGATGTTTCCGTTATGTTTCTGGTAAACATTTAATACCATTAATTTTAATGATTTTCAAAAAGGGAAAAATGATTATTATGAGAGACTTATTTTTCAATACAAGGATTTGGTTCCCTATTCAAAATAACCCATGCGTTACCTGTAAGATGCCACAATGAATATAGCATGTTTATAACTTTCTAATTCTATTACACATACATGTATGCGGTTGAATTGGAAGTTGCAGACACGGTGTTGTTTACTGATTATTCACGAAGCAAAGACTCTCTCAAAATAAAAACAATATTTAATACTGTACCCACCATAACGAAATGATTTTACATGTATGCATGTTAGTAAATCAATATATCATGAACGAATGAGATATAAACATATTAGGTAATATTGAATGGCTTAAAAGTAAGATGCACTTTTGTGGCACGAAACTTGTTTGAATGTTATGTTTCCCGGCTATTTTTTTTAATAAATATCGTGCCAGTAACAAACATTAAATTTCAAAATCGAGGGAAAGAAATGGAAAAACACAAGATAATTTTGGACTTTCCTGATCTATAATTTTTTCAGGTAATGGTTTGCTTCAGGATGTCTTCTGTTTTTCTCAATGTTCATGAAGATCGAAGGCTTTATTTGGGATTTTTTTTTTAATTCTATTATTTTAGTAAGAGGAAAAAGGACACTTATGTACCAATTAATTTTTCCCTATTGAATAATGCAAAAAGCAATGGATTCTGACTTTAGAATTACAGAGGTAGAAATATATTAATTGCTAAACACAAATGATAGATTGAATGAGAAATTAATTCATCGAAAGTCTAACTTTTGATATTATACTTTCATGTAAATTAGTTGAATCTAATTGGTCGAGACACATTTGTTAAAAAACACTATTACCCGCTGAAT
The DNA here is from genome assembly GCA_003671525.1 of Saccostrea glomerata. Classification (NCBI taxonomy): domain Eukaryota; kingdom Metazoa; phylum Mollusca; class Bivalvia; order Ostreida; family Ostreidae; genus Saccostrea; species Saccostrea glomerata. Next base: position 1,262,279 of record PRKT01000099.1, on the reverse strand, counting down.
AATGAAGCCACACCCTTCAGCGTAGCAACAGTCAACGGTGCTTGACGACGGGTGATATTCTAATAAATAGCGACTGCGCAGAATTTATGCGCGCACTTTTCACTGTTATATCTATTTGTATAAAACATTCAGTATAATATTATAAATATTGCATGTAATTGAGTGTAACATTGAAAATTTTTACCCTTCGAAAACCATTGTCAGCCTTGGCTGCGCCTCGGTTGACAATGGTTTTCTTGGGGTGAAAATTTTCAATGTTACACTCAACTACATGCAATATTTATAAATATGATACTTGTATGTAATTGAACATTCCTGTGTCCTTTTTGAGCATGAAGACAAACAAGACGGCTCAGTATTTTTGAAGTTTTTGGTGGACATACAACATTAATTGTATGTTTTTCACGATGGGGTAATGTTGAATTATTTTTTTTATTTCCTCGTAACCATAGCTTGATCCCGAGGATATAATTTGAAAACAACTCAAAACTACTTTAAATAAAATGTTAAAATGAAACCATGTTCCAATCATTTCCAAAATTATGATTACTAAATTCGTTTTCCTAGCATATTCTAATATACTAGTTATTATAACCATGTCTGGATTGGTGATGACTCAACTTATAGTTTACGTTAGAAAAAAAAAGTATTTTGTAGGTCGATAATATGATGTCAATGAAAAAACAAAACTTCTCTCTCATATCAAGTTGAGAAGCTAGTTATTGTGTCTTCCTCAACATAATACATGTACCTGCTCATTATTTAAAAATACACCAGTTCTATAACGTGCTTCACAGCGTACACATTCTTTGCTGTATTAAGCAAATCGAAATTAAAATATAACAAAGCTTAGTCTTTTAACATATTTATTTAACCATTGAGAGTGGAGATCAATCTGAAAAATAAAATTATTAATATAAATATTATAAAACGAAGCATTTAACCTTTGAAAAAAAAATCCGAGTAAAAGAATTTTTCAGAACATTCTGAGGTTTAATTTCCGTTAACTTACGTGCTGCATGCGGTGGGACAGACAAGCTCACCCAGTCCGCTGACGACGGACTTGCAGAGAGTATTACAGGTGCTAACCTCCATGTCTGGTGTGATCAGGTGCTTGATCTGGTCCATAACAGCATGAACTGACAACAACAGTATCACAAAAAATATGTTAAGTCGTTCAATTGCATACGACCATGATTGTCAGGGTATACTTTTCACACATTTGAACATTTTTCGCACGCTCCCCCTCCCTCCCTCCAGAGAGGATTAAGGAAGTTATGTTAGAGATAAATTGCTCTGAACTTAACTTTGGTAAGATAAATTTTGAAACCCATGCATTTGCTTTAAGGAGACATGATATTCCTCTGTACTACTTATTTATCAAAATCAATTATCAAAGCTAACTTTGCTACTCACGAAAAGTATAATTCATCAAAGAAAATGAAAAAATGACAAAAGAAAATCCACAAGGATTTCATTCATTGACAGCTAGAATAATGAATTGTTTCCCTTTTTCGATTATTTAGAAATGGCCAATTTCAGAAAGCCAGAGAAACATTTCTGAGATTTTAAAAATTTTAATCAAATACTTAGGCTGGTTTGTTCAGTCAAATTACTGATGATGTTTCATTTTGATATAAATAATAATTAAGAACATAATAATCAATAAAATTATCAGTCATATAAAGAAATTAGGTATTTCAAAAAAAAATTCTTACGGTCAACAAGCCAGCGTTTGTCCACCTCAGAAGGGGCACAGAAAGCCAAAGGAAGGAGGGCGATCAAGAAAAGTACAGCCTTCATTGTCAGCTGATAAAAAAGACTTATATTAGTATCGATTTTTAAAATAGCTCTATTTGGGATTCGAATAGTAGTAACTCAATACTAACAATTGATGTCAAAGTAAAAAGAGTTCAAGCAAATGGTTATGTTTTGACTTAATAGCTAATGAACTGCTTCGAGATTATGAAGACTTGCATGAATTTGAAAACTGCCCAATGCAAGAAAGCTACACTTCTTAAGAATATTTTCATACCCTACCTAATTGTTTCCACTCTCTCAGGTATATATCTCTGGTCCGTGATTCTCCTTATATATATATGTGGGCATTCCGGTACATGTTGTATTATAAGATAAAAATCCAGTATCTAAAGTCACGAAGTGTATTGGTCTTATCCCTGAAAACTGAAACTAAAGGACCAAAATGTCACGGAACTGTCCTCGAAGTTATTTTCATTATGTTAGTATGATTTGTATAATGAAATATATTCGTTTATTGCATTTAGATGGCGTATTTAAACGCATTCTAAAATGTAAACTCCCAAATGACCTTGCAATATATTGGATTCTCTGATTTTTTTCCCACAAAATATGAAGAAAACATGCAATCATTCATTGTTGTCAATATAGTAATATTATTCTTTTTTCTCCTGTACTTTTAAAGAAATGAGTTAAAATAGAATCCATGGGTGTTTTGTACAATATAAATCAACTGAGAGACATAAGCCCCATACCGGGTATGCAGGTGAAAAGGATAACAAATTCATGACGCGATGGAAAGGTTCTGGATATAATAATATTATTTAAAAAAAAAATAATGAATGAAAAAATTAAATAATCAACTAATTTATTAGTAATTACACAAGATACTCATGTTGATACATGTAACAGAAAAGGGTTTATATATACATGTAAGTCGTACATCTAAAAAAAAAAATCAAGAAAAAAGATTGAAAACATAAATCACGAAACCCAATAAATATTCCCAAAAAGATATATACTCGTATATATAAAATCAAATCATTAATAAGATGTGCTGATGATGTAAATTAATTATTTTGCTATTTATGATATTGATATAGTGGTAAAAAACCGTCATCATGATTTTATTTAAACAACTGGAGGTTTAAAATATAAGGCATACAAAATACATGTACCGATATATGATTATTGGTTACATTTGATACATGTATATAGAGTCTGTTATACAAAACGACCCAGAACTCATAAAATCAGTGAATCAGATTAAAAATAAACCATTTTATTTTTTCTAAACTATTTATATGCCCATCAATTGAAGTTTACAAAGGAACTCCATTGCTAAGAAGCCAGTCCAGGTAGTAAGCGATTCTGACGTATACTGATGGGTAAGACCCGGAACAACCCGTGATTACCCAGGATGCAATGCCGACTACGACAAATTCATCACTAGAGGACGCTCTGCAGGCCATGGGTCCACCAGAGTCTCCCTTGATTTGTAAAAAGAAGGAAAACGGCGATGAATTCTCAGTTTTATGTATACTAGTATTTTAATGCTTTACTTTCTGCCAAAGATTAGCGTTAATGAAGTCAATGTTGTATTTTTTTTTTATTTTGGAACTTGCATCATCACCCTACTGAGGTCAGTAGAGATACGTACCTGGCATGCATTTGTGCTGGCGTATGCGTCAAAGTTACAGGTGTGTTGGTCGTATATAGAAGCTCCATTAATTCCAGACATTCTGGTGGCACACTCCGAGTTGGAGATGGCAGGAATCATAGCTTCCTGTAGAGTTGTGGGAAGAGAATCTAGCGGAAAAGAGACCAATTCAAGTAATACAGATTACGTTTAAAAAAGTTTGGAAATGTGTTTTACTAAATATCAGTTATTTATAGTTTTCGATAGAATTCATAATTGTAAATATGCTTGACATAAATACTAGTATTGGTCAGGTTTATCTCAAACATGGCGGCCAAGAGAAAACACAAATGAAAAATGTATCATACAAAAACTTATATGTGTGACATTGCATACTTTGGTTTCCTCTGATCTTGCCCCAGCCAGTGATGTAACACTCGTGTGAGTTGTGGTTGTAGAATCTGTCTGATGGGAGTCTGGCTGCCTGCACTGTGTCGGAGAACACTAGGTTACCCTCCACCCGGAGAATGGCGATATCATTGGGGAAGCCTGCCGAACTGCCGCTGTAGCCAGAGTGCTAAACACAGCAATTAGTTAAAATTAGTTAGAAAAAGGGGGAACAAGTCAAGAAAAACTATTTTTTCCCATTTGAATTCACAGAGTGTTTTAATGAATTACCTCAGTAATTGAGCTGAGTTTGTAAACGGTACCACCTCCTCTGTTGGACGATCCTACTTCAATGTCAAAGAGAGAGTAGCTGGAAAACAACATCATCATGACTCAAAATTTAAACTTAAGACGTATTGATTAACACTTAATTCTATAGCCTTGATTCATGCGCATTTGTAATCATCAAATTTATTCCGTTATTTCTTATTAAATAGTTTACTCCTGCATAGACTTAAAAACACAGTTTCCATTAGTTTGATATTCTCACATTCTTCCGTTGACACAGTGAGCTGCAGTGAGGAGGTAATTCGGACTGATGATGATGGCGCCGCATGTGTGTCCTCCATTGTAACGAAGTGACACTTGCCAGGGCCAGTCAGCAATGTTAGCATTACTGCCACCGACAACACGAGTCTATTATTAGGGAAATGAAAAAAAGTTCATACCAATTTTTTTTTACTAAATTCGCTTAATTTGACTTTTCCTCTATACGACACGTTTTAAAAAAGTTGTTTTATTTTTTATATTTCGTGCATGCAGACAGAAATACTGTTGGAAATTCATATTTAAAAATTTAAGAAGTGGGTTGGGATTAGGGTATTATTTAATTTTTTATTAAACAATAAATGCTACGTACGTTGAAATCGTAGACAGGGGGTTCTCTTCCTGGCTGAACCGCCTTAAGTTCCTCCCCTACTGTGACCCCTGTTGTAATAAAAAGTCCTATAGCATCAAGAGATTCTAAAGGTATAAGTATAACAAAAAGTGTTCTGTAAAAAGGACATATAACACAGTCTCCTGAAAATTCTAGAGGTGGGATCAGGTGCGTACGAGAAGTGAGCATTCCCTTTGGACAGACTTTCTTCAGCTATATATCGGCTTTCATTTTATAAAAAAAATCATTAAAACTTCTTTTTCTTTTTTTAAATATAAATATAGAGATCCTTTTTTATATATTTTTCTTTATAACAAGGATATTTGTATTGTAACACTACTAGTCGGAATGGTCCAAGCAATTCTGTACATGTATGAACATTAAATTGGCCTCTCCAATACAAAAAAAAAAATCAATGCCAAATTTTAATTCCCGGAAAATAGAATATGACCAGCAATTGAGTGGGAAATGAAAAAGAATTGGTTGGAGGTAGTGTAGAAGACTGGTTACTTAATGTAGTATTTAATAATTAGCTTTATTAAGAAATTTATTCCATTCATGAATTTCAGAAAGAGTCTAATTAATGTAAGTGATATATTTTAGATAAAGTTAGGATTCACTTTTAATAATTAAAGGAGAACTGTTTTGTTACGTATTTATTAAGTCTTTTGTCATGTGAACTGACCATTTCCCGGAACTCCGAAGTCCAATTTTTTTTTATAGAGATGATGTATTCAAGTTAGTAAAATTATAGTAATGAAATGCTCACCAAACACTAAACACAGCAAAATCAACCCGACCATGTCCGATTATTGCTACAACCTACCTGGTGTAGAAAGCGATGTACGATCGTTCATTTATATACCAGTCTCTTGGTACAGATGACAATTCACATTGTTAACCTTCAAGATGTCATGAAAACAGCGTTATAAACCCCCCCATTTTCGTCCGAAATAATTTATTATATTTGATTTGTGTAATACTTAAAAATATCAATAAATTCAAACTCTCATGCGTATCTCCCGATTTAGATTTTTGTTGGCTTAACATTCCACTTTTGAGTCTGGTTTAGTTAAAATTATTTTAAAGAGGGATTATTATTCTTTTCGGGATTCTGACAAGTTACATAATTTTAAGTGCAACAGTTACTGTATATTAGTTTACAATTGTCCTTTATTTTGAAATGTTCGGAATTTAAAGATGATACTGTTCACAAACAAGATTTTTTTAAAAAAACTAATGATAACATTATTTTACTGTTAAAATCAACTATTGAGAGTTGGCTAAAGCAGAACTTTTCTCCGGTTTAAAAAACAAAAAATGCATGAAGTTTGCGTAGAAGTCATAGTAAATCCCTACCTCCTAAAAATCAAATTTAAATAAGGTTATAGGAAAAATCTTTTTAAAAGGTTTTGGGGACAACCATGTCTTGAGGCGCCAATAAGGATACATGGTTTTAACAACTTGTTTCGTACATTGTATTTAAAAATACAACTTGGTGTCAATAGGAAAGTCAGCTGAAAATTAATGCCACGTTGCATCGTTTATTAAATAATTTACTATGAAGTTTATTGTGAAATTAAGACTAGAAAAAGTGGTGGGATCTTCGTACATAATGTATGATTGAAAAATTCTGAAGAGGGACGGTAAACAGCAAATTAACAAACTACACAACCTAAATGTATTTAGCCTAAAGTTAATGACTGGAGCTTTCTGACAAGTGGGAAAACAATTTTCCGACCTCGCCAAAAATCACAATTTGCTGAAAAAATCTTTGTGCAAATCAATAAATAAGTAGTTTTTGTGAACACTTTTTATTGGCTACTGATCAGAAAACAACAGTCAAAAGAGTTCTCAATATGACGTCATGGAACCACTTCAGTAATTGAAAATTACACAAAAAAACTACCAGATGAGAACAGTATAATAAAAAAAATGTGCTAAAACATCTTTCGTTAAAAGAACATATCCATTATTTAGTCGAGGCATAGAATAACCCTTTAACAATAGGCTCATGGGCCACAACGCTCACCTGAGTAACCATTCTCATTGTCAAACAAATACACATTATATCAATCTCTGTATATTCCTGTTAAAATTTGACCTGCTGTTGTTATCCCACATTTGCTTAATTCTTACGTCTACACTAGAAATGAAGCTTTTTAGCATTTCTTTTTCAGGGACTCTTGCACTTTTTAAAATGATCCTAGCATTTCCAAACACTTTTTTTTCACTAGTCAATTTCCTTTGCTATGACCCATCATTAAAAGACAAACATAAATCCCCACAACCTAAAGGACAGGGAGAAGGCGGACACATTTAAAAAGCAAAATTAATCAGAAATGTGTTTCCTTTGCCCGTATTGCATAAAAAATCAAGGGAAAAATCATCTACCAGTAATGTTATATAAAAATTCCAGCTAGATAAAAATATTCAGAGAAAAATAAGATAAAATTATGCACATAAAATTCTGTGGAGGGTAAATATAAATCCAATCAAATCTGATTTAAAGATAATAATGTGTTTCAGAGAGTATAGGTTAATTCAAAAACCATATCTACTGGTATAACCAAAGAACAATTTCAAATATCTATGTATATTTCTATCATACAATTCGATGTTGTAAGGTATGGTTTAAAAAAAATTCCAAAGTACAAGAAAATATAGACTTTGTTCTAATGTAAGTCAGAAACTAAAATAATAATACCCCCCCCCCCCC
>PRKT01000099.1:1221287-1254383 GCA_003671525.1 Saccostrea glomerata | reverse complement strand
CCCCCCCCCCCCTATTTCATTATGAAAGTTTACAAATGTCCAGTAATCAATTAACTTACACAACTAGTGATTGTAAATCTTTTGACCACTTAAGTCCATTCTTTCTACACTGAATACACCCATCATAAAAACTGTAGAAACCTCTGTACTTACAAATTGTATATTCAAATCTGAAACCATAATTTTTAACAGAATTTGAAGACTTATTGTGGTAGAATGGCACCCTGATAGATAAGTAAATATTTCAATGTTTAAGTAATCAAGTTCATTAAATCTCTGTGAAGCTATGCTTTGTATTTATTGTAAGTAACACCCCCTTTTTAGGATAATTAAATTTGTGTTCAATTGGGCTTTGTTTACAGAAATAAAACAATGTTATGAATCTTAATAAATAGGACTACCTTGCCAAGACATAAAAAATGCTTTAAAACAAACTCTAATCAAACCAAGAATTTTACATTGTACAACAGGAGACTTTATCTCTAACTTTAACAAAGTAGCTACTCTGTTGAAAGCAAGCAATAAAAGCAAGATAAAATACACATGCAATTGAATGGCACACATCAGTTTAGAAAAAAACCCATCTGAAATTGGCAATATTGCTGAAGTCCAAAATGACTGCTTAGTCAAATGTAAAGATGCTAAATTCAACAACTTTTCTTATTCTAATTTTTTTTTCGAAAACAAAATTCATTTGGGGTCAGGATATTATTTTTTTGAACATAAAAATGCCCTCTCCGACACCTTGCATATTAAGGTAGACAGGTGGAAAAAATAAATCTATATTATTATGAGCCAATTTCTGCAACCATTATATAGCTGATTCCTCGAACACCACCAAAATCGGAATTTTTCATGAACTGATATGAAACAATTAACTAAACATATTACTAGTAGCTGAATAAAGTCTATGCTAATGGCAAAGCTGCAGAATCAAACTAAGAGATACTAAAATGTCAGTGCAACTAGAGTCCAGACTGTGATATTTCGTTACAATGGAAATCAAAAAAATTATAGTAGTGCTGATTCCTTTTTTTGTATCCTGAATATAAATTTTGTTTTTGAATTGCTATGAACTATTCTGATAGAAAAACATACAGAGAAAAAATGCAGAAAAAAATGTTTTTGGTAACCATTAAAGTTTTGGTTGAAACTTAGAACGGTAAATTAAAAAGTTTGTCTAGTAGAAAAGAACATTCTGAATCAAAGATAAAAATAGTCTGATACAATCAGATAAAAAAAGAATATGTACAGAACAACATTTTGATGGCAAAACACACATATAAATGCTATGTTTGTAGGAGAATAATTATCTTGAAACCAAGTACTGTAGGTAAAGCAAATAATGAAACATTAAGAACAAATGAAATGTGTGCCAAGAAAGGCAACTCTAACAATTACAGTCTTTTTCATTTTCGCAATGTTCAAAATTTTGTCCCATTTGGTAAACTAAATTTGCTGGAATTTAATTCTTCTATATGTCTTTTTTTTTTAAATTATCACAGTAAAGATTTTTTTTATAAAGGGTCCATCCCTCTTTTAATTGGATTACTGGTAAGTGGAAAGTTAGAACAATGAAGCATCATTATTAGGATTTGCTATATTTCAACTTCAATATACAGGTAATCAGCTTACAGGCTTTTCATAAAAAAAGAAAAAATATCTCACATCCCGAAATTCTGTAGCCAGTTCATCACAGCTAAGTTTATAAAAAGGTATTTAAAACTACTTATCACCCATTTATACAAATCTTGGGTTTTCATCAGTACCTTTACATGATTAAGTAGTAATATTCAACCCTGAAATTATAAATATTCTGTACTTTTCTGACATTGCCCTAATTAATTAATAGCACAAAACATTTACATGTATATAAAAACATGTAGAAGCCCTTAATATTCAAATTCATAATCATTCAGTGTTTACCACATATAACATCACCAATGCACACAACAAAGCTTTAGTCTCAAATGAACTCACTATTACAAAACTTTAACCTGAAGGAGTATGATTATCCTAAATTCAGAAACAAAATACCCTTAAAGGTTCCTGGTAATGTCAAAGCCTTCCTCTGAAATCAATAAAATGCTTAAATCCTACCAGAGAGTTTGAATAATTTTTCTACTGCTACTGAAATATAAAAATACATCATTAAATTTTCTCTCATAAATATAAGAAAAACTTTAAATGTGAATTATCACATTGAACAATCTTTGTAAAAACAACAAATATTTATCAAAGAGCACATGCAAATATAAATTCAAACTATATAAACTTTAAAGAGAGCTGTTTTCATGTCTAATCACATAATATCATGGCAACATCTATACATATTGCAATCTCAATGTACGACTGTCATGACTCTGGGAATAGCTACTTTACTTGGTTTTCACCAGACTTTGATGCTTCTGTATCTTTCTTTTCAGCAGAAGGGTCGGATTCCGAGTTGACCAGATTCTGAGAACTGGTTACAGCACTGTTTGTTTCCACGACAGATTTCAATGTATCAGAGTTCAGTTGTTTGTCGGAGATCTGTCCCTTGATTGAATTTTCTGGATTTTCAGGGCTAGCACCTAATGTGTCTTTGTCTTCTGTGTGACTGTCAGTATTTAACAATGCCTCCTCGTCAATTTCTTCTTCCTCTGTATTCCCCTCTCCTGGGGTCACGCTGACTAGTAATGAGTCTGAGGGTGTAGCTGCACTCTGTTTCTCTGGCTCAGGCTTGAAAAACATACAATGTTTCTATTAATACACATACATTTTTAACAATTGAACCCCCCATCCCCCCAAAAATTACAAGCATAACAATGATCACCAGTAATATTTTCTACCCAAAGCCAAACAAATGATTATGTAAATTTCACCCATATTAGCAACAACTGTAAATTCCTTTTTTTTTTAGCAAGAACTAATTACATGAAGTGAAATGATTCCTTAACATCAAAGAGCAATAACAATAATCCGCATGTTGGCAGTCAGTTGATCAAGAGATTTTATATGGATTTCAGAACCATAAAATAAAAGTGACTGTGTGATTTTTTTTCACAAAATTATGTGCTAACCATTCCTTGCCTATATTTAGGAATCTATAGTATTGTACTTGAAACTAGATAATTTTCTTTTTTCAACAATTCTCATCTACTAAAGCTTTATCAGCCAGTATGGAATTTTAAAACAGAGGCAGTGTTATTACAAGTTTTCTCATGTTTAGGATGCATCATTAGATGTGTTAACAAATTATCATAAGAATTACATGATTTGTATGAATAACTTACTGCACTGTAACTATTATTATATGCTTTACTGCAGATAAACAGCTTTGAAAAAGACAACCTTATTCATTTAGATTGTATTTTTTTTATCATTTTTAAGAAAATAAATTATTAATAGGAAGGGAAAACTAAAAGTTGAGTGACTAATCATTAATCTACATCCATTAACTGACCTCTTCTCCTTTCAATTTCTGGTTTTCCACCTTCAGTTCCGAGTTCTCCTTCTGCAGTCTTTGTAATTCTTTTTGTAAACTTTCTATCAACAGATCTTTAGAATCCTGCACAGAGTTATTGGAGTACATTGATAAATGCATAACATAATATCAGAATACATGCAGTAGTAACATCCATCAGAAAAAAGTGCCCTTTGAAAGATAATAATTTTTTTTATTTTTTCTACCTTGAAAATATTACCGGTATTTAAATTGACATAATAGCAAGTACTGGTATCTTGAAAGGAAAGCTATCAATTTTCAATAGCATCTTTGAATTTCCATCATCACTTTTTATCTTAAATCTACCGTTATTTGAATTACTTGACAGATTCAAAGAAACTCTAAATGGATGTTACTACTATTCTTGCAACTATATTTATGAGGAAACAGATTTTATATATGGAATGAATACTTGGAATGAGCGAAAGCTTTTGTGTATATTTTTTTTAAAAATAAATTTCCTCCGAATTTTTTATTTCCTTATTTAATGACATAATAATGAATTCTTAAATGACAAAAGAAAATGTATAATTTTCAAAATTATTTTTTAAATTAAATCTAAGGAAAAATAATCAATTATTTATAATTAATATAGACATACAACTATAAGTGTAATGTTTGAAAAAATACAACCTTTGATATATCGAGATGTTGAAAAAAATTTATTACGGAATACCCATGAAGTGATAATTTAGTATTCATTATATGAACACAGAAATAACTGAGTACAAACATGATTAATTATAAACTGTTAAATGAAAAAAAAACTAAACAAAAAGGTTACTTTTAAACTGCAATATCAGTGTAGGTAAAAAAAAATATATGCACATTAAGTTTTTTATACCATATTAAGTAAATGAAAATAATATTCGATTACAAACCTTTTTATTGCTTGTATGGTTGTTGGGATCGGTTAGTGCAATATAATTAGGGCGTATTATTTTATCATAAGGTTTTTCTCTATGCAGAACTCGGGTTTCAGTTGGAATGACAAGTTTTGATCCCTGACTGCTGGGGGATGTATCAGCAATAGACACTATGGTAGTTTCACTACACTTTGGGCTATTGCTTGATTTTTCTGTGGTGGAACCAGAACAGGGTGGGGAACTGATTGAGGTTTCGGGGATAGGTCCACTATTCTCTGTGGATATGGTTGGATGAGGGGAGGCACTTTCTTCTTGGGGACTTAGGTTGGATTCAGACTGCACTACCTCTGTCTGAGACACATTTGAACTCGACACCACAGTATGAGTCTGTAGAGATGAATTGCTTACAGTAGTTGTAAACATATTCTGACCATTTTGAAGAACAAATGCTGGCCTTGGAATCTGGATGTTGTTTCCAATTAAATTCCTAACCAAGGCACCATTTCCCGCCTGCTGAGGAGAATTCAGGTTAACCCTGGCATTTATCAACTGCGCTTGTCCTTGTGGATTGATATTGACTCGTGGTCCAATCAGAGCATTGACTTTTATACCACTCTGTCCCTGTGGAGTGAAGTTATATCTTGAACTAAGTATCCCACTTACAGGAACTTCAGACATTCCATTGTGTACAAATCCTTGAGCCTGCTGCTGTAACAGATTTGTCCCAGGTTGTCTTAAGAGTAAAGGTTGCCCTTGTCTCAACAAAACCTGGCCAGGTTGAGCAATATTTGGATGTTGTAGCATCATAGGGCTTCCAGACAAAACAGCCTGATTTGGTTGCATTGCCTGCATCAGATTTAGAGGATATGCTGAAAGACCTGCAGGATTACCAACCATTGGTTGTCTTATGTAGGCATAGTTTCTACCGGCACCAGGTATTTGGTGGGTTGCCATGGCATTGGGGTGAAAATTCATTTCAGCTGTTGTTTTTGTTGTTCATGAAAGACATCAAGTACTATTCATCATCATGTGACATCACACATGGCTATCTGAAAAGAGGTAAACATTTTAAATAGCACCTAAACCTGCAAAGTACAGGTATACAAACAATATTTACATCACATTCATTTATTGATCCATCATTTGCAGACAATTATATCAATAACTTTAACCAATTGTTAAATCCATTTTTAATTTTCCGTGAAAACAGTAAAATATATGTAAATTTTTTTAAATTCTGAAACAGATATAGATATATGCATTCTGTGTTCTTATTTAAGAATATAGGCCTATATCATACGCATTGTTATCAGGATGCGCGTGCATACATGCATCCCGTTGCTTCTTTAAATATTCAGAATGATTCACACAAAAATTTAAGACTTAAAATCGGCATACGAAGCTTTAAATACAAATAATTCATTTTAAAGTTATCTAATAACCAATTTTGAGAATAAATACCTTTAATAAGCTTCTTAACTTTGTATTTTGCGTTTTATCGAATGAAAGTGAAATTCTGTTCCGGAAATGTGCTACGAAAACTAAATTTAAACTATCTATGCACAGCCAATACTATTCCGGATAATACTTGTGGATGCTAGACATGTAGCTGACTTTTATTTTCTGGAAAATAAACTCTTTTAGAAGTATATTCAGAAAACACATTGGTTTTTGAAATAAATTATTTAACCCATAATTATTAATTGAACTTTTTAACCACCCTCATAAAGTCAGCACATTGTAAATATGCCTTTCAGCAACAGTTCTACCATAATATTAATATACATATGCCCCATGTATGTCTGATTACCATTTACACGTACATGTAGGGCGGCGGGATACATTTCCCTCGGATGATTTTGACAGATTCTGTACTCATATTTCGGTTATTAACGTTACTTTAACCAATGGTACATGACTTGGACTAACCTATATACATGTACCATACCTCGATCTAGAAAGGGGGGTCCACCCCCCACCCCACCCCCCGAAATTAGCAGAATTTATAAACGTATATATATACTAAACCAAGTTAAAGTGACCTTGGATCTACCCTAGGAAACGTGGACCCCTACTTGAAAACGCGGATCTATGTTTAGTTGGTATGTAAAGTTCTAGGTATGAAGTTTTAAAAGTCAAGTCAACGACTAATCCCCGCCACCATGTTTAGAAAAAAAATTAGTACCTTTTTTTTGCTTGTCAAGAGTTTTCTGGGTTGGAATTATTTTTTTTGACTGAAGTGGAACCCCTCGGAAAAAAACCCTTTATGCGTGCCTTGCTAATATAGAGGGGTATTTTTTCTCTACAAAATAATTCATGTTTGTAGATCCGCAGAGGAACAATGTTTATATATTTTCTTTTGTGTAAGTCGCTGACCAATTGATTACGAAAACGGTAATGTTAATAGTATTTATATCATTTTTTCCCTAAAGAGGCATCTGACGTTATAGTAATACATGAATTGCAAGATTAAGAAATTTGTTATGCCGAAAAAAAAATCTGAAACTATATATTTTAACCTTTTTCATGGTACAAGTGTGATGTGATGGGGCTTGTTAACACAAAGGGAAACTATTTTGATGTACTGGACTGACACTGACCCTTATTCAAATAATGTCATAACAAAAGTGACCATTGTTATCAAACTTTGGTCAAGAAATTTCGGACACATCCTGAACTAAAAGCAAACAATGACAGATTAGAAAACCCTCAAATTGTGGAAAATGACTTGGTTGTTAGTTTCAATACACCGACAACTTAAATATTTTGATAATAATCCCATATGACTTCAAAACGAATAAAATTTCGATTTCATTCAACATGCTAGTATATAGATCTTTCTTTTTAAAACTTTTTTGTACAGCCACCTTTTTAAGCATTGGTTGTCATGGTATCACTGACCGCACGCGCACAGACCGCGCAGTCGGAGCTGAAATCGTGCAGGCCGTGGTGGACATCATCCGAGAAAATTGCATCTATCCAAACGACAGGGTTTTTCTTAGGCGCTTGGCATACGTTCAGTCAAAAGATGGGCTCGACATAGGAACATTTCGACCAAATTTTTATGGAGGCATTTGGCAAGTAAGAATCGTCCAAAATGATATATTGTACCTATATACGTTTAATTAATAACCTATTAATAATGGCAACTGGGTATTTTACTAGATGAATAAAAACTTAAAAGAGATAAATTACTCAATAAATATCCTTTTGAGGTTGAAGAATCAGAATTCAATTTGACAACGTCATGTACCGGCTTGAAGCACCAATGCCAAATCATAGAAGACAAACTTAACATAGTGTGGACGGACGTGGTTTGGAGTAACCTTACAGTGCCGCTGTATTCTGGACTAGCTGCCAGTCTGTTACTCCAGATGAAGGCAGGAAACAATACCCCGGGAGAGACAGACAAGCAAGCGGAATTCTGGATCAACAACTACCAACATGGCGGCAAAACAAAGACTTTCTATCTGTCAGAGATCCAAAAACTGCTTAGTGGTAAGTTCACGTCATCAAAAGTACCAAACAATGAGATTCTCGGTTTTCGTGACGTTTACTTTTTACAATTGAGAGAGAGTGTGAGAAGGAGGAAGGATTTATGACGAATTTTTAGTAGAAGACAATGGATATTTTACTTTTTTTCTTTACAGATACTTGTGAAATTGATTTAGCTTTCATATTAGACACCTCTGGAAGTATTGGATATTTTAACTTCATCGACATGTTGGGTTTCATAAAGAAAGTGGCTCGTGGTTTGACAGTTGGACCCAGCAATGCTCAGATTGCTGTGGTGTCTTTCAGCGATACTGCCCGGATAGAGTTCCAGTTTGGAGAACATGATGATCACGCATCATTAGAAAAAGCAATTAACTCTGTTAGTTATGACGCAATGGGTACAGCAACAAGTGAAGGGATAAAGTTGGCCCGGGAATCTATTTTCAAAAATAGCTCTCGGAAAAGCGCTACTAAAGTTGCACTCGTAATAACTGACGGATCTTCAGACTCATTTCATGCCACTGTTAAGGAAGCGAAGACAACACAAGAGGAAGGAATTGTACTTTTTGCTCTAGGAATCGGGAATATAAATAAGGCAGAGTTGTATGCCATTGCGAGTCCACCAGACTGTACCCACGTGATCACATTGGCGGGATTTTCAGAAATCGACAACGTTGTTCAAGAAATAAAGAAATCAGCGTGTCGCGGTAAGTTAAGGAAATGGAAAAAAAACTACTATAGATAGATGTAGTATAATTTTGCTTGTCATTAAACTTTAACTGAATTGGAAACAATTCTGCATGGTTTTCGTTTCTTGAATGTCTTTTGGATGTATGATCACTATAAACAGGTGTTGAATAAGCTTGGAAATTAATGTACCGTATAAACATGCCATAAAATGTTCAAATGTTCACGCTACAATGTATTGCCTTTCTTTGGTCAATATAAGGTTACCGGATCTTTGTTTATCGAAACATCCTGAAAACCATGATATAGTGTAGAGTCGCTGTTGATTTTAAAATATCCGGTTCTAGGTAAAGTGGCTTTTTGAAATTGTCAAGTACTACAGATACCGCTTATACTGTATTTACTGTAATATACTAGTATTCCATTGTAGCTACATGTGGACTGTTATACATATCTATAACTGGGTATATGTTATTAAAATTTACAATCATTTAATCATATATAATCCTTTATTTGATTTTCCTATCAAAACAAATGAAATTCATCAGTTTTCTCGCCTCAGTGTCATGCATGTGAGCACCCTTTAAAAACTAAGGACATGAGAAACGTACAGTTTTGTATTTTTAATTTTTTTTTTCTTGTTATTTAAAAGATTAAAGAAGGACATAGATTATAAAACTACATGCACAGATATCCTTTAACAATAAACATGCATGTATAAAGGAAACACACATATTAGACTAACAGTTTGTACTTTGCATACTTTTCATTAAATTCTCTAGGACTTTCATTGATCATTTAATTTATTAATTAATCATTTCAAAACCCCAAGTAATGTATGCTGTTTACATTTTGGTCAGAAAACAACTTATATTGCTATAATTCATTAAGAATGTCTCTATAGATAAGGTACTTTGCATCTGAGGTAAGATTACTATGATCCCACTTGACTTTGCAGCACCAATTGTTGTGGATTCTAACAGTGTAGTGGGTATAAATGGAACTACCTTAGATATACACGGAGTCAGACTGAACATTACTTACAAACACAGTATCCACACCACTACAACTCTGGCCTTTGTCACGCAGAAAAGGGACTCGAACATCACAGGGGCACACAATGTCTTAGAGGTAAAATCCACTTCATCGCATGAAAGGTTTAAGTCAGCTGCACTGGTTTTTTTTTTCAAAAAGTACTCGTGCTAATATCACTTTGCTTTCGAAACTTAACTCTTTAGACAGGATTTTAACTTTTCTTTTCTTTACCACGTGGATACCTGAATTAACCTCATAATTGCCATTCATGCTTTTCAAGGTCAAGGTAAATTGCGGTGTTGTTCAAGTGTATACTTCCTTCGATAACCCTCACCCCAGCTCCGTCTTCTACAACCAGAAACTGACCGCTACAGACGGACATCCGGCACTTCTCTTCCTGAACAAGACGGCAGACGGTCGACCTCTGTATGTGACGTCAGTGGGAACACCATACGACATCAAGGGAAAGAACTGTAGCGACGCAAACTACTTCTCTACATTTGCTCATATCAATATATCCAGTACGCATGCGAAGATCTATAAACACTTTCTCTAAAATATCAATCATAAATAGAAGTACAAGTAATGCTGTAAAATGTTAGTGGAAAGTACTTAACACAATATGGATCGACAAGTACTTACATGTAGGAACAATGTATTTGACATAATTATCAGTTTACTCCATATGAAGTTGGTTAATACATATAAAATGCATTTGTAACGAAATATATTTTTTGAAAATACGATTTTACCACTAGATAACGACTTATAAAGAATTTTTCAAACATATAACAGAGGTTGATGTGATATGTCGAGAAGACGGACTCGAACGACCATGTACAAAAAAAGACTTCGAGCTGAAACCAGCTTTCAAGGACATGGTGTGTAAGTCAGGCGGTGAGTATTTCCCAAACTTCTATCAAGGTGTATAGAGTGCACTTAGTCATAGCTGCAGAACTGTAGAACTCCGAAAAATATACTGACAGACCGGAGAGCTACAGTGCCACCCATTGAAAAAAAGTGTATATCTATTGCTTTCAATAAAGTGCGCTGTTTCTTGATTTATTTCTCCTTCTTTTTCGACCCGCCTTCTCAAAATTTTACTAACCAGGTTTTCCTAGTAACATATTCTTGTACTATATGCACAATAAAATATTGATTTTCTACTAATCTTTGTGAACAGTCCTCCTAGGCCGAATATGGAAACTATCGAAAATTTTGACTAAGTACACTGCCATTCAATGCCTACTAGGCCGATGAGGACCGATGTTGGGGCATCGCTCACACCACGGATTACCACCGGTTTACGGCCATGTGATTAAGGCAAAAGTCACATTTCCCGGCCGGTGATAATCCGTGGTGTGAGCGATGTCCCAACATCGGTCCACTTTGGCCTAGTAGTCCTTTAAGTATCAGTCATGTTATCCAGCGATGGGTAAAAGATGGACAACCAATGCGTTTTTTGATAAAAATGGCGTGGTTGCCGGCCGAACTTACAAAGCCCAGCGATGCATTGCTAATAATAAACTATGTTCCAGGGGTAATCGACCGATGTATATAACATCGCTCATACATTGGTGAACATCGTTCGTACGTCGGTCGACTATGGGCCAATGTTTGGTCGAATATCGGCCGATGTCTGTTGCCCACCACTCAACCCTCCAATGACCTCAGATTCAACGGACACTTGACGATGCTTGGTCATACATCGGCCAATCCGTGAAAGATGTGTTAATGATGGGTTGCCGATGAGGAGTGATGTGTGGCATCGGTGGAGACATCGCTGATTTTAAACTACAACTTATTTTCTACCGATGACCCCAACCGATTCGTTAAATGGCCTTAGTCACCGTCCGATTACTAAAGTGTCCGGGCGGCAACCACGCCATTTTTATCAAAAAACGCATCGGTTCTCATCGTATACCCCATCGCTGGATAATGTGACTGATACTTTAGACGGCAAGATAATTCAGTTCAACACGCTTTGTTCAGATGTAAAGAGGTAATGATTTGGAGAAATTAGTCCAAACATGACTGCAACTATTTGTGCGCAATTAATGTACAGTTTTTTTTCTATGGGTAGCACTGGAGCTCTCTGGTCATCCATCCCATATTTTGCAGACCAGCGAGCTTCAGATCTGCAGCCAACTTAGTCAATATAGAAATGAAAGCAAGGTTTTAACTCATTTAGGTGTTAGGAAACAGAGTAACCTTCATGTAATCGATGATATATAATGTATGCTCTATGATGAATATATGTAACATATATTGTGGAAAGTTTACTGACATTAGGATAAAAATTTATTGAAAACATATCACATCATCCTTATTAGGGGTGATTTCCCATAATGAGACCATCGTTCTAACCATTTTTTGTACATTTTATATAGGAATGTCGGTTCCAAATCCCTGTTCAACTGCTGCTTTTCAGAGAGGAGAGTTTTATCATCCACATCCAGACGACGACACAAAGTTCATAAGGTGTGATTATCAACAGAAGATGTACGTCATCCAGTGCCCGGACGGACAACAGTACACAAAAGTATGCCTGTCAATATCTAATAGTATCTAATTTCTTAAAATGCTTCTATGTTAGTGTTTGCTCAGAATTATTGAAATATTATATTCAAATCAGCAGACATTTCTCAGAAATCCCTTTTGCTATAAATACGTTCTTATACTTCTTTTGAAAATTAAGAAAAAGCTTCAATAGTAATAACAGTTCCATCTATGCACATTATGTAATTCATTTTAATTTAAACAAAACATCATTCAGAAATTTTAAAAAAATGCTTTAGATAAATGATGCATACAGTATATGTTTCCCCTTTCACGTATCTTAAATGAAGGAGATGCCTAATAATCATATCAAATAACTTCAACAATGAAAATACATGTACAATATGATAGACAAACTTTACATCAAGACATGCGTGTCCTCACTAGAATGTACTTGTTCAGGGTTCAGATTCCTGTGGAACAGCGCAGGTAGCATTGGGAGGAGATAGGGTATCTCTTGACCTTGACCTCGTGAACCCTTGCACGACACAATCTCTTATCAACCACCGGTTCTTCTTCTCCTACCCTAAAGATAACACAAAGTACATTCACTGTGACGTCTGGGGACATGCTTGGGTGTCTAACTGTTCCTCCAACATGGTGTGGAGTCAGTCAAAGCAGACATGTACCCCGGATGTCCACACCTCCTCCAATCCCTGCACACAGGACAAAGTGAAGCAGGGATACACCATGTTCCCCCATCAGGATCCTCACAAGTACATACACTGTGACAACGCCTTGAATCCCTGGGTTCAGTCCTGTACCCCGAATACAGTGTTTAATTTTGATTCCCAGAACTGTGTTTGGGAAACTGCACCTGTTGGGTGATGATCCAACCTGGATTGGAGAGGTGTAGATAGTTGTTTTTATTTCATTCCATAAACAAACTCGTCAAATCCTGTTTGCATTCTGCCATCTTGATACACTTGTAACACATGTATTATCCTCTATTAAATTCTCTTATTTTCCAACAGTTTTTATCCTTTTTTTTATTAATATTAATCACAACTACTTTTTTAATATAAAATTGAAAGGGAACGTTATGTATTTTCTGCAAAAAAAGCAAATTTTAAAGTTTAAAGTAATTACTCTGGTGATTTGAGAATTTACGACACGTGTCTGTCAATGCCATGATTAAATAATACTTAATGGCGAATTCTTCGAAAATTTGTCAATAGTTCTACTCCTTCCCTTGCAACGTGATCATTTAATCGATTGTTGAAGTCATTAAGTTTCGATGACATAAATTTTTCATTACTTCAAACAAAGGTCAGATTACTTCATGGTTAATTACTTTTCGTGTGTAAAAAATATAATTTGAGCTAAAATAAGTCTATTATTAATGACTATTTTTTAAGTACTTTTTAAAATTAAAAATAAGAATTGAATTTGAATGATGATTTGCTATAATTTCAATCAATAGTACTGATACAAATATATTTGATGATATCAGATCATTCAGTCATATATTTACAAGTCTAGAATATTTCTTTCTTAGAAGACCGAGAGTTTATTAAATGGATAATATTCATTCTGTCAGTACTCTGATGGGTTGTTTAAAGAATGAAAGATCTCTCCCTGCCGGTTATTCAATCGGAAAGTAGATGATGCACTTATGTAGTTTATCTCTCGATCTGGTAGAAAATCCAGTATAATTTAAAAAGAAAAGAAACAGTTCGATTTTGGAGTTGTGTGATCATTTAATAATTTTATGTGTTTGTTAAGAACGAGAAAGCTGCAATTATTTTTTCCTTTTCAAAATTATAACCTTAAGTGAATTTCCTATTAAATAAGACAGAAAAATAAAATTCTAATATGAATCCAAACTTTACATTAATTTGTTAAAATTCAAGGTAAAACACATTTAAGTGAAAATATTTTGTTTTTTGTTAAATAGATTTTTCCTGCACTATTTATTTAAACATTTATACATGACTATTTTGACATTGTGCTTGTATTTATCTAAGACAAATAAAACATCTTTACGACGTCGCTATTTTTCATCAGTTCACGTATGAGTTTTGACAAACCAGGAAGATGGATGCCAACAAGAACGTTCTTTCTTTGGTGTTGGTAATTTTTGCATTGTCTTTGAAATTCTGTTCGTCTGCTGTCGATCGAACGCGGGAAGATCGCGCGGTGGGAGCAGACATTGTACAAGCAGTTGTGGATATTATCAGGGAAAACTGCATCTATCCAAACGACCGGATCTTTCTCAGAAGACTCGCTTTCGTTGAATCAAAGGATGGACTCAGTACAGATACGTTCAGGGCTCACTTCTACGGCGGGATTTGGCAGGTTATCATTTATTTTGTTCTCCAATACATATGAATTTGTCCATAGATATGATGTCATTCTGCCAGGATGGTGTCATGAAACACCATGATAATACTTACAATTAATTGCTTACTTAATTTGGGATAAATTGTAATGCTCAGTCGTAAAATGATGCGTAAAAAGATGTTCCTATACAAATATTAAAAATTGGCAAATTTTAATTTAAAAGAATGTGTAAATTAAATTGTATGTATCGGATCTGAAATGTAAACATAATTGCTAAATGTTTGCAATACTATTGTTCAACATCTTTACTGTACAGATACAAAAATCTGAGTTTGAGTCCACTAAACACTGCTACGGATTAGAAGAGATGTGTCAGGCTATCAAGCAAAAGCTTCACATCGATTGGAGAAGAACAGTCTGGCAGGATCTCACCAAACCTCTGTATTCCGGATTAGCCGCTAGTCTGAAACTGCAACAGCTTGTCGGAAACAGTACTCCTGGTGTCCTAGAAAAACAGGCAGATTTCTGGGTGCACAACTATCACAAAGGAAGGTCTGCCTCTCAGTTTATAACGGAAGTAAACAAAATCCCAGATGGTAAGACTTTCAATTTTTTTTCTAAATCATTTTGAAAATGACTTTGAAATCTCTCGTTCGTTTCTTGTTCAAAGAGAAATCTATAATAAGAAAATTAATTATAAACTCATTATAAATTTCCCAGCATATATCAAGAAAGATTTCCCTTCTTTAATTGATTACATATTTTTTTGAATTGCAGAGAAATGTCAAATAGATTTAGCATTCATGTTGGACGGATCAGGAAGCATTGCATTTTTAAATTTCCTGCGTATGTTGGAATTTGTTAAAAATACCACAAAACAATTCAAAATCGGGTCTGATGCAGTTGAAGTGGCAGTCATCTCTTTCAGTGATTATGCACGTGTAGAGTTTGGATTTGGACAATACAATACTCACAGTGCTCTAGATATTGGGATCGATAACATTCAGTATGATGCTGGAGGGACAAACACTGCCTCAGCCATCCGTGTTGCTAGAACCTCTGTCTTCAGCTATAACTCGAGACCGAATGCAATAAAAGTTGGACTCGTCATTACAGACGGATACTCCAATTATTTTAACAGCACCGTACAGGAAGCTTTATACGCTAAAGAGGATGGTATTGTTTTATTTGCAATCGGAATAGGAAATGTCAATGAGGAAGAATTGAATGAGGTAGCAAGTAGTCCAAACTGTACTCATGTTTTCTTCATTACTGAGTTTTCCGATATTGACACACTGGTGTACGAGATAAAGAAAGCTGCATGTCGAGGTTTGAAACTTAAAAATAAATTTATATTGTATTTGTAACATAAACTCGTAATTAACCCAAAAAGGATACTTTCAGCATTGAATATCCCTTCTTATATTACAGCTCCAGTAATGATAAATCTTGGTCAAACCAAGCCACCTGTCACAGGTCCTGTAACTGATATATTTGGATCAACCATATCGCCGACTGCTACAACGGAAAATACGGGACCAAAGAAAATAGAACGCAACATTACTGTAAACCCAGTCACAATATCTGTGCAAACTGACATCCATAGTAACCATAACAACAAAAGTTCTACAAACACCATGATGAATGTAAGTTTCTTAAAAACACATTTTTATTTCACATTATTTAAAAAAAATCGAAGTGTTTTTTCTCTTTCGGTTTCTACGATGACCAAAAAATTATACACTTATCAAATGTATGTCCCATGTTTTCAATTATTATCGATGATCTAGATCTCTCATTTTAAAAGGTGTCTGTGAATTGTGGAATTGTCCATGTGTACACTTCCTACGACAATCCCCACCCCAGTCCAGTCCTGTACAATGACAAACTAACGGCCAGTGATGGACACCCGGCCGTTCTTTACATCAACAGAACCGTAGACGGGCGCCAGTTGTATGTGACTTTTGTTGGAACAAAACTCCCCCCAGAAGCAGCTGGTCTGAAAAACTGTAGCGATGCCAAATACCAAGCAATTTTTATTACAGAAAACAAAACAGGTATAACGCAACTCATCCTTTCTAACAAATTCTTTACATCTTAATTCATGAATAACTGAAATCAATTTAATTGACTTAAATTGTCATTTTATATTTATTCATTTTACAATAATAGATGTTGAAATAGTTTGCCGCCAAAATCATGTAGAGCGCGCATGCACAAAGTTGGATTTTCAAATGCATGAGAAGTACAAGGGATTTTTATGCAGTACAACGGGAGGTACGTGTTTTGTTTCCTATGAAGTAAATTTGTATTTTCACATGATTAAAGAAGTATTTACCTTAATATGTTGCTTTCAGGTATTAATGAGCTTGTGATTGCTAATCCTTGTACAGCCACTGCTATACAGAACAATGAAATGTACCATCCCCACCCCTATGATGACACAAAGTTTATTAAGTGTGACTATCAACAAAAGATGTACGTCACACAGTGTCCCAGTGGAGAAAGATATCACCAGGTTTTTAAGAATTTACTTAAAATTCCCGTATTATTTGAATCATTTTAGATATTTTTTTAATTTTCAATTTTTTAGTAGAAAGCGATTTAACTCCATATTTGATGGTTTGTTTTGCCATTCAATGGTTTCCACGTTTCAGCCACTGTCAGCTCTATACAAAACAAGGCAAAATGAAAAGAAGCCACGAGAAAAATAGAAAGATTTCTCTCATCCATTTTTGAACATTATTCTTAATTCTATTATAACTCCAAGCTAATTGTGTTTATCAACATTATGTAAATTGTAGGGTTCCCATTCCTGTGGATCTACCACTGCAACCATATCTAAAGATAAGACTCCACTGGACCCTGGAATGGCAAATCCCTGTACTGCGCAAGCTCTGATGAACCACCAGTTCTTCTTTGCATATTCAAGAGATAACACAAAGTTCATTCACTGTGACGTATGGGGCCATGCTTGGGTCATGCTTTGTGCTTCAAATTTAGTTTGGAATCAGCAGAGTCAGACCTGTATTGAAGATACACACACCTCCTCTAACCCTTGTACCCAGGATCAGTTAGATAAAGGAATCACGATGTTTCCTCACCAAGACCCTCACAAGTACATACACTGTGATAATGGACTGAATCCCTGGGTACAGTCGTGTACGAGCGGACTTACATTCAGTTTTTCATCACAGAACTGTGTTTGGGATTCAGTCGTTGGTTGATTATGAATCAGTATTTGCTCTATAGTATGTTTATGTTTATGACTTGATATTCATCACAGCTAACCATCAGATCTTAGACAAAGATTACTTTCATGTGTTTTTGATAGTAACCATTTTATATTAATAACGCCTTTATAAGAAGAAAATGGACCAATTTAATTCAATCCTTACAAACATTTTATTTTTGCTAGGGGTGTAGTCTTATCAATTAAATAGTTGTATGTGATTTAATGTCACATGTTTTACACAATGTCTTGGCTGTATGAACAATTCCAAAGAGTATACACTAACGCACCATCTTAATTAATTAATATTAACACCCTAAAACCTGTTATGCCTCCCTTCGAAGAAAGGAACGCATTGCTTTACTGCTGTCTGTTGGTCCACCACGTTTCCGTTCATTTGTAGACTCTCGTGAAATCTTGACCCCCGAGGGTAGGAGCGGGCCTCAGCGGGATTTAAAAATGGATTGCTTCTTTATTCATAATTATGTAATACTGTTATGACTATTCTAACACTTATGAAAGAAAACACGCCTTTTGCTTGTTATATACTAGTATAAATATGATACGAACCAAATTTGTGAATGCAAAATCGTCCGAACGTATCTTCAATTCTCTGTCTTGCTCTTTTGTTTGCAAAATTGAATGCCCTGTCAGCAAAAAGATGGGGCTGCCAAAAGAGGGCTCAAAAGTTCGTGGACTGAGCCAAAAATGTACTATGTAGGCTGTGCTTTCAAAATTTAAATGGAACATAAAACAACAAAAACTAAAGAAATGTTGAAAATTTTTAGCTTGATACGTTCATTATTTGCCAAATTATTATAAAATAAAAACGACATTATATGATCACCAGGCGCTGTCGCCGTTTATTTTCATGACGTCCGACAATGTCATTGTTTTCAATGTCCGCTTCTTTTACCTCACACTTATTTTGATGAAATTTCCTGAAGCTGGGTGAGGACTTAAACCCGCCTTGTTTAAATGACTTAACAAAGTCATAAACAGCGGCTTTCAATGAATACAATATTTCAAATGAATTTATAAATTGGGAGAGATCCTCGCTTGATTGTTCTAGCATATTTTGCTTTTGGGGGTTCAATATCTAGAACACATGATTAACGTCATTTTTGACGTGATTGATTTTTGACTTCAGATCGACATTAACCGTGCATCCCTTTTCTCTCTGAATCTATTTTGACATTAAATTTACAAGACAAGTAATCTGGATGCATATTATTTCTCTGTAGCCAGTTTAAACATTTCTTAGGTATATATCAGTTTTTCTGGGGCAAAACTTTATAAAATGTTGGAAAAGGAAACCCCTCCCCCTTTTGACGTCATATGGAAGGCGTTATTTGTTTGGACACTTCATGTAAAATTAAAGATAAAATTTCATAGAACTTCCAGAACGAAGTAAAAATTACATATTTAACGGAACAATTGTGTCCCAACACAAACCTGAAATACTTAGTAACGGGATTTTTAGATGGTAATTGTTCATATCAAAAGAATTTTCTCAGTTACACTTAGGTCGCAAAAACGTCGTGTTCGAGGTTGCACCGCCTAGACATACCATTGCTTACAAAAACAGTCCTAATTTATTAAAAAATAAATTTTATGATTTATGGCTTATTCTTTAAAAAGAAAAGATGATATGCTTACTAGATATTTTAAAAATCATTGATGTGCCTAAACCGGTTTTAATTTTATGGCGCTAGTCCTCGAACTTTCTGATAACCCCTCGTATGCGTCATGTGTGCTACCAGGCCATTGAACAACAATGTTTGTTAGTTTTTTCTTATGATCACAAACTTCCTCAACGTCAATTGGCTGGTACACTTTTCTACACACATACGCGTCTTTCCTTTCCGATGGTGGTTTAATTTGGATAAGTAATCCATCAACGCATCCCAGTTCATTTGGAATGTTAAATTCGCACGAAAACTCCTGTTTGATTACAAGTTTTTATACTACAGTATTCTCTCGGGGAACTTGATGAATTCCCTTGCCCTATTTTATAAAGCTCTAGATGTTTTGAGACAATTCTTAAAACAGTTGTAAAACGGGCCGGCTTATCCCTAAAATGTCAGCGACGACCTGTTGTAGAGATCCAGTGGCAAAGTACCTCAGGGCCGTCAAAACTTGGAGAGAAGCCGGTGTAACGATGAATTTTGATCCGGGTTGAAAATTGACCCGGGGGTCATTTTTCAACATTGAATACTGAGACCAAAGGTATTGAATTTAGACCCTACTCCGTTGAAAACTGAGCCATGTCGTAGAATTTTTTATCATGAAACCGGTTCTAAATTCAACAGCATAAAAACACATATTTATGAATTGGTTTTCAAAACTGTGATTAAATCCAACCAGGCTGAAGCTAGCAGCCAATAACAGCAGCCACTAAGCGCGTAGAAGCTAGCAGCCAATAAGGAGGGGGGGGGGGGGGGGACAAGGGATGCTTACCCCCCACTTCTGCAAAGATAAACATTATATAGGCATTGAACAAAGTGAAATTGGTTTAGCCCCCGCCCCGTCCCCTCTTTCAAAAGGCACGGCACATTGTAGTCAAAATAAGAAAAAGTCTAACTAGTTTGGACAATGGATAAATTTTCTTTTCTTTTTTCTTGTCAGTTTTTTTATATGATTTTTTTTTCAAATACCCCCCCCCCCCCCACCCACACACTTTCAATTTGCTTCCGATAACAATCTAATCAATACACACTTCAGAAATTCAGTTATATTCCTAGAATGAAATCTAAACAAAAATATCTTAGATTTCCTTTTCCAAATCATGTCATTCTTGTTCGAAAAAATATGATTCCTATTCGATTAGTTGTTATTCTTGTGGGGGTAGGGAGATTCGGAGAAGCCATATTTTTTCAATACCAACTTCTTTCAGTACCAATGTTTTTGCTCAAAATATTGCAATGCCATTAGCTTATTTTAGATTACAGTAGCAAAAAAGTTAGGTGGCCAACCAGCCCTTCAAAAGTAAAAGTTATGTCTTGAAAAAAGTGTGTGTGTGTGTGTGTGGGTGGGGGGGGCTGTTGCTATGTGGGATCAATACACACTTCAGAAATTCAGTTATATTCCTAGAATGAAATCTAAACAAAAATATCTTAGATTTCCTTTTCCAAATCATGTCATTCTTGTTCGAAAAAATATGATTCCTATTCGATTAGTTGTTATTCTTGTGGGGGTAGGGGGATTCGGAGAGGCCATATTTGTTCAATACCAACTTCTTTCAGTACCAATGTTTTTGCTCAAAATATTGCAATGCCCTTAGCTTATTTTAGATTACAGTAGCAAAAAAGTTAGGTGGCCAACCAGCCCTTCAAAAGTAAAAGTTATGTCTTGAAAAAAGTGTGTGTGTGTGTGTGTGGGTGGGGGGGGCTGTTGCTATGTGCCTTGGATTTAAGAAAGTATTGTCAAAAACTAAAGTTGTCATGCTTGAAGATAACTGAAATCGTGTACTGATCAAAGTGTACATATACGAGGGTTGTCCCAAAATTCCACAGAAAAGCGTTGTTTTGTAGGAACCCTATGTCATACATTAATGAAACTTCGTACATAGATTATACCAACACTATCTAATAAATTTATGGATAAATATGGACTTGCTGAACAAATCATTCCAATTTAAAAGTCACATTTCATTGTCTGGTGTAGGAAGGCGGCGCAATACCTAAAATTGCAATTCAAATCTGGTACTTAGTATATTATATTTAAAATCCTAGGGAAAAGTAATTACTACCCTGTATTTTTTGAATGGAAATAAAAATTCTTATTACTGTTTTTTAAACTATATTTCCTCAAATTTTGGTGTTTATGCCTTGATAAATATGAATTTTATAACGTTTTATATACACGGGGGGTGAAATCCGACTTTTTGAAAAATGGCGGCTGCGTTGGCACAGGTGGCGCACCGGACTATGATCAAGTGTTTTGATCCTAAATTCACTCTCACAGAAATGTACCTGTCATAAATGTTTGGTAAACTAGGACACTTTTTCTCGTCCTTAGTATGACTAAAACGGTTTCTCTATGTATATGTGAATAAAAGTAACTAAAATAAAAGACAGGGTTAAGGACTGGGCAAGAATTACACTGTGCAACTCCATTAGAGAAAACAGACGAAAAGTCGTAGAAATATAGCGTTTTCAAATTATCATTATTTCATACCTGTACATGCATTCACTTTGTACATATCTTAATATTTGATCATATCATACTGATTAAGATATTTCACATTTATACGTATAACCGTTTAGTTTGATTTGAGAATTTGATTCTGGTAATTGAAATATTTTCTCCAAAAATTTGAAGCGTTGACATTTGTATTTTTTGACGTTGCAGATTGCTCCGGGTGTTAGAGAACGATATCACTTCAAATGTTATTACTCGAAAAGTTTTCAAGTAAACATGAAAAAACTTCGTTAATTATCTGCAAAAACACGCTTTATCCACCCTGAAAATTTTATATAAAGGTGCATTGATTTCTTTAAAAGATATGAGATCAGTCTACGAAATTTTGGGACAACCCTCGTAGTCAAAAAATGATACCTTATTTCTTAAATAAATGTTTGGTAGACTAGGACACTTTTTCTCGTCCTTAGTATGACTAAAACGGTTTCTATATGTATATGTGAATAAAAGTAACTAAAATAAAAGACAGGGTTAAGGACTGGGCAAGAATTACACTGTGCAACTCCAATAGAGAAAACAGACGAAAAGTCGTAGAAATATAGCGTTTTCAAATTATCATTATTTCATACCTGTACATGCATTCACTTTGTACATATCTTAATATTTGATCATATCATAGTGATTAAGATATTTCACATTTATACGTATAACCGTTTAGTTTGATTTGAGAATTTGATTCTGGTAATTGAAATATTTTCTCCAAAAATTTGAAGCGTTGACATTTGTATTTTTTGACGTTGCAGATTGCTCCGGGTGTTAGAGAACGATATCACTTCAAATGTTATTACTCGAAAAGTTTTCAAGTAAACATGAAAAAACTTCGTTAATTATCTGCAAAAACACGCTTTATCCACCCTGAAAATTTTATATAAAGATGCATTGATTTCTTTAAAAGATATGAGATCAGTCTACGAAATTTTGGGACAACCCTCGTATACCCAGGATGATAGGTTTATTTCTATTCTTGAAAAGGAAAAAAATTGTTCAACCGAAATATAAATATAGAGATACTAATAAACCCCGTAAAACAACTTCCCAGTTAAAAAAATGTTCAAACTCTGAGGTGGGGTCAATATTCAACAGGGTCAATTTTCAACTTGTTGAGGTCATCAGGAATATGAAAATTAATTATTAAGCTGTTGTAAAATGACCCCGGGTAGAAATTCAACGACTTTTGGTCTCAATTTTCAACGGAGAAAAAACACCCTCGGTCCAATATTCAACGTTGAAAAATGAACCCCGGGTCAATTTTCAACTCGGGCCAATATTCAACGTTACACCGGTATGCTCTTGGACCTGATAGTAGGTGATTCCAAGTCCTCAGCCAACTAATATCTGATATCTTAAAAACAAAATATTGGCATGCGGAATCTCACAATAAGGGCTTTATCGTCGTAGATGTCCAAAGGTTGTGTACGGTCCCTGAAGATCCTCTCTTGTCTTAAATTTCTTTGGTTTTGTCTTTGGAATAAGACTTGGAACGCCATTTCGTAGTTACATGAATAACGGATATGACGTAAAATATAACGAAAGAAAGACTCAGACAGTTATCATACTGTACTATAATGAACTATTCAAATAATATACAGATCCACTTTTGTTGCGTTCAAATTCAAAACATTTCAAGAATCAGAAGTCTCTATCGAGACTGTAGCTCTACTGGTTTTTACTTATAACAAAGGAAGAGAAAAGATGCCATTGCCATCATACCAAAACTGTAGAAGGAGTAGCGTTTTAAAGGAATTTCAAAGACATTTCTATTTTTAGTTACAATGGCAACACTGTTCATCAAAATCAAAAACGGATGCACTATTTTATGTATCTTAGTGTAGTCTTCTTGTGTGCCAAGTTATTAAAATCAGACCAAAACTGTAGGAGGTGTAGCGTTTTGAAAAATTGTTTACAGACAGACGGACGGACAGACAGACAGACAGACGGACGGACGACGGACACCCTACTATCGCATAAGCTCTTCTGGTCTCTGACCCGTAGAGCTAAAAAGTAAGTGGTGTGTTAGCAATTTTGCCTTATGTTTGTTATGGTATTTCCAAATTTTACGTTAAAAGATGTAATGAAATTTCTTTACAATTTGATTTTTTTATGTATGTGGCATATCAGATTATTATCATGTAGACAACATGGTTAAATCATACTGCACATCAAAGAGTTATCATCAACTGTCGTGCTTTTTGTCATGATCGGACAAGCAGAAAAATCGGTATGAAATCTTTGTGAAAATGTTCGACTTAATGAGAGGTTATATATGTTTACAAAGTCATTGTTTCGACAATAAATTTTGCGCAAAGTTGACTTTAAACAATTATGATATTCTTGTTTCACCCACTTATTTGTCAATAGCTTGCCTTGATTTTGAAATTGTTTATATATGTAGAGCAAAATTTTGCGAATCAAATCATTTGGGAAACATAAACTCAAAGCCACAAGCAAGTGGTAAAAGCACATGTGCAAGCCGAGCTCGGAATGATGTTCAATTTTTTCTATGATATTGAAGGGTAGCCATCTCTTATCCGCAACTCCTCCTATGCCTCTGATTAAAATTTTATGATACTTTCACATATTATTTATGCATAAGCCATTGTGCGCCCCCTATTTTACTTTTTGATCTAACACTTATAAATTCCGAGTCTCCCATAGCAAAACATGGCTTTTGCCATTATAACCATATGGGTGGCAGGATAAGCCCATTGCTCACAGTAACTCTATGTGTGATTAGATATTTCTAAGGAAATAAGAAGGTCGTTTATTTCTAAGAATTAAATTTTTTCGAAACTTTAAGAGGGCACTTACTCTCTGCTTTAAAATCTAAGATTTGTAAAGTTTAATGGAGCATGCTTTTGCTTGCACAAGCAATATTTCTTGTACTGTCGTGTGCATGGAGTTGGGTTTTTTTTTAGTATAAGATTGCATTTCCATTCCATCAATAACACGCCGAGGTAAGTGTTTATATATGGACTCTTGCACTGATTTGACAATTTGTTTGCCCTTTAAAAGCTCGAAGTTGCAGATGTTTTCATCTACATGTGTATATATAGAATATTAAATTCAGTTATTGGTGGGATGCATATCCAATTGTTAAATGAAAACCAAATTCATACTCACAATAATGCAAGAAACACTGCTTTTGCAAGCAAAATCATGCCCCATCGACCCTTGCTATGTATTATTGGATTTGGAAGAAGGGAGCAATTACTCTTTAAAAGAAATTCCTAGACATAAACGACCTTTTTAGTTCCTTGGATATATTTAATCACAAAAGTCAAACTGTTTGCATGATTGTAATCAGCATTGCATCCTCTACCAAAATTGTGAAATTCATGGCCCTGGGGTTGGGGGTTCTAGTGCTAGGGCGGGGCTACATAGATTATATAGCGAAAATGCATTATTTCTTTGAAAATCTTCTTCTCTGCTCCTGCGCATTAAATAAACTAGCCAAGTACATAGTTATGTAAAAATAGGGCAGCCTCTTCCAAAATTGTGAATTTCATGGCCCAAGGGTCAGGGTTTTTTTAGATGCTAGGGCAGGGCTCTATAGATTATATAGTGAAATACATTAATTCTTTGAAAATCTTCTTCTCTGCTCCTGGGTATTTGATAAACAAACCAAATATATAGTTATGTTGATTGTTGAATATGACTGTCTCTTCCAAAATCGTGAATTTCATGGTTCTGGTGTTAGGGTGGGACTGCATTGATTATATAGTGAAAATACAATATTCTTTAAAATATCTTTTTATCTGCTCGTGGGTATAAAGCAGATGAACTACCTCTATAGCTATGGTGAGCAAGGGCTCTTTTTTTCAGATTTGTGAATTTCATAACCCCTTGGACAGGGGCTCTGGTGTCAGAGTGGGGCTCTAATGATCATACATGTGTATAGTGAAAATGCATGAATTCTTTGAAAATCTTTTCCTTTGCTTCTGGGTATTATGATCTGAGTACATATTTATGATGAGGAAAGGTGCTTATTCCAAAATGGTCAATTTAAGGGCCCATGGGTCAGGGGTGCGGGGGGGGGGGGGGGGGGGGGGTTAAATATTCTAAAAATAAAGAATGCTTTAAAATCTGCTCTTTGGTTATCGTCTTTATCATCCATTTATAATGAAATAAAATTTGTATGATAATATTTCCAGAGTTTTGTAATATATGCCCCCAGGGTCAGTGGCTCCTGTGGGGTGGGGTGCACAGCTGGTTATAAAGTGGAAATGCATTTTCTCTTAGTTACTCTGATCTACCTCTGTGTATAAAGTAATCAAAATAAGCAATTTAAGTGTATAGTTATTATAGGCAATGGTGCCTCTTTCAAAATTGTGAATTTTCATGGCCTTTGGATTAAAACACGAAGCAATGTAATTGTTAGAAAGTTATTACATTATACTCAGGTGACCTATATAAGGCCCTTCAGCCTCTTGTTTTAAGATTTTACACCAAGTTCAAAAAATTCGTGATCCAAAAACATTCATATATTCAATTAAAGAGGGAAAACTTACTCTGATAAAGATTGAGGGGGAAATTTGGCTCTTGTGTCAGATTTCCCCTTGGGGGAAAATCCTACACTTTCGCACAAATTCTGAGGGAAAAGCTGACTATGGAGGAAACTTTACTCCACAACACAGTTAAGTCATATTTTACCAAGCAATGAGGAATGATAGTCCTATGCAATTTAAATTTGCTTTCTAGATATTCAAAATCAAACAACAAAGCTGATGTGAAGAAAAAACAAGTAGTTCGAAATATTCAATCAAACCCTGCTAAGCACTAGACAGAGGGGCTAGCAGTTTTTTGCAATACTCAAACATAACGTGCTGTCTTATAGTTATCACGCTTTTATGTTACATCGCGCTGTTTTAGAAGTAATCACAATATTATGTAACTTTATGAGATAAATCAGACAGAATGGTTGACTCATCTATATTTTGAAAAAAGATTTTTATATCACTTAACAACAGTATCATTTTGGAAAACTTCCTCCTTTGTCTGCAAACACAGTCCATATATAAATATGGCAGTTACGAAAAGGGTCTTTATTCAAGATGTTTCTTGTATTCCTCTATTTGATAACCGCTGCCGACGTGTGTTTTTCCGTTGACCGTACAAGGGAGGATCGTGCCACAGGAGCAGACATTGTTCAGGCCGTGGTAGACATTATAAGAGAGAATTGTATCTACACAAACGACAGAGTGTTTCTAAGGCGCCTGGCTTACGTTGAATCAAACGATGGGTTAAACCACAATACTTTTAGACCAAACTTTTATGGTGGAATATGGCAGGTTCGCTTATTACTGATAATTGCCATTGGTGTCAAATGAATATTTTAAATATTAATGTAATGTTTACATGTTAGGCCTAATTGATAGAGATGAGTTTTACTTTAACTGACTATAGTATTTTCGTGCTACTTTTGACTTACATCCTAGGTAGAGGAGTCAGACTTTGAATCCACTAAACAAAATTATCGTCTTACGGAGCAATACAAAATCATCAATGAAAAGCTGAACATAGCATGGGAAACTGTGCAATGGAGAGATCTGACAAAGCCACTATACTCGGGACTAGCTGCCAGTTTGGTTTTGGAGTTAAGGGCAGGGAGAAACACACCCGGTGTTTTGGCAAAGCAAGCTGAATTTTGGAACAATTATTATCATCCAGAAAAATCAACAGACTTTTTCATATCTAAAGTTCAGGGCATAACAAATGGTAAGATATTCAATAAAACAGGTATTTTTTTGTACGGTTATCGTAAATCTTTATTTTTATAATCAAAAAATTGTTCTTGTAGCTGACTGCCAGATCGATATGGGATTCATTCTGGACGAATCAGGAAGCATTGGAATGGATAACTTTCTTGTTATGCTCGACTTTGTAAAAAATGTAACTGAAAAGTTTGAGATCGGTCCAAAAGCAGTAGAAGTAGCCCTTGTGACGTTTGATAATTCTGCGACTTTGGAATTCGGATTTGGTACCTACGATAACCATTATGATTTGAATGTTGCTATTGACAACGCTCATTACACGGGTGGCGGTACAAATATTGCTGCAGGCATTCGCTTGGCCAGAGAGTCTGTCTTTCGCTTTGGTTCACGGTCGAGTTCAACAAAAGTCGGCCTAGTTATCACTGATGGCTGTTCATACTTATATAATACTACTCGAGAGTCACAGTACGCAAAAGATGAAGGCATAGTCCTTTTCGCCCTAGGAATTGGTAGCATTTGTGACGACGAACTGGAGTCCCTGGCGAGCGACCCTAACTGTACACATGTGTTTTTCCTATCAGGGTTTTCTGACATTGACAGCCTTATTTATGAAATTCAAAAGGCGGCCTGCAGAGGTATTTGTTGAAAATTCGAAAACTTCCAATAGTAGGACAATGTTAGTAAAAAAATGGTCTGACAAATAATTTCAGTTGAAATATGAAATTTAC
The DNA here is from genome assembly GCA_003671525.1 of Saccostrea glomerata. Classification (NCBI taxonomy): domain Eukaryota; kingdom Metazoa; phylum Mollusca; class Bivalvia; order Ostreida; family Ostreidae; genus Saccostrea; species Saccostrea glomerata. The sequence goes on along the minus strand of PRKT01000099.1, from coordinate 1,226,097 downwards.
ACTTTTTGTTTTAATTTTGGATAAGAAGGAAAAAAGTTAATTTTCTGCACAGCTGCAGATTACTGCCTGCAGTAACCGACGAACATCAATATCTTCATGTGATTTTTTTTAAAAATATAATGATTTAATTTACAAAAATTGCACATTTTGATATATTCAAACTGTAGCTGAAAAACCTTTTACAATAGTTCTGTTCACTTTCCAGCTCCAGTTGTTATTAGCCCATCTCAGACGGTAACATCACAAAACAACGGGACTAATACTACCACACCAATTTCACACACAATAAAACAGACTCTAAGCCAAAACAAAACAGATATAAAGACATTTGCCGTATCCACAAACAACACTGCGAACGATACTGGCATAGACAGTGTGATGCAAGTAAGACTTAGCAAAAATACTGCTACTTTAATTATGATATTTTCTGCAGTGAAAATTATGTAAACCGTTTAAAAACGCAATTGACAAACAAGTTGATGAAACAAGAATAACAACTTCTCATTTAAAGCCATCATTTTGCAAGTTCTATGGTCGATATAATCTTTTCATCAAATACAATCTATCATTAAGTCTGATGCTGACTGACGAAGGTTTTCCTACAAATTAGGTTTTTATTTTGTTTGTTATCTCAATATATATATCATCATATGACATCGCAATGCATATATGAAGAATACAATTTTAGTAATGCTAGAATCCTACGAAAGTCTGAACAAACGTACGAGCACAATAACCCAATGTCTTCTTCTAAAGTTGACAGTTAACTGTGGAATAGTCCATGTTTATATGTCCTACGACAATCCGCACCCCAGTGCAGCTCTCTATAACAACAAAGTGACAGCCACAGACAACCACCCTGCTGTGCTTGTCCTGAATAAGACGAAAGATGGACGTCCACTGTATATGACGTATGTGGGGACACGCTTGCCTGAACACGCAGCTGACTTGAAAAACTGCAGTGACGCTCACTACGTGACAACGATATCGTACGTTAACAAATCAGGTGAGAAACGACAACTTATAGATACTAGTATACAAGTGGGCTAGACTTAGATATACATATTCACTATATTAGTTTAAATTTTTTACAGTGTTGCCATAGTTACCTTCTTTCTTTGAAATTCTTTCCAAGAACTGCTACTGTCATAATTTTTGTCAAATTTCGATACTTAAAGACAGTGTAAAAATAGATGATGCTAAGTAACATAATTCCATATATCAGTTTTTAATCTCGACAAATAATGTTGTCATGGTTACTAAAAGTTGAATAGATGATTCTTTGAATTCCTTTGAAACAATTCTTATCCTACAGTACAGTTATACTATACTATGGTATATCATTCTTAATCATAAATACAAATCAGTAGAGAAACAGTCTTATTAGATACCTCTGTCTCTTTCTTATCCTTATAATAATTTTTGTTAGCATGATTTATAGTGACAACGCCAACCAGTAGAGTCATTCATTTTTTTTTTTTCAGGATTAGAGATAGTCTGCCGCCAAAACGGACATGAGCGTGAATGTACAAAACTCGACTTTCAGCTCCATGAGAAATATAAAGATTACTTAAAATGTAGTTCCTCAGGTAGAGTCTTTAAAATCGAATTCATGTTACCCTTTCCATGATACATTTTTATTGCATAACAGTTGGTCCTTACGTTTAAGTCTGTTGAATCATCAATGGATTAAATTCTGTGCATTTAACTGTATATATTTATTTCAGGTTTGGATGGAACCCCGGTGCCTAACCCATGTACCACGGAAGCAATTCAAAATAACGAGCTTTACCATGCTCATCCATATGATTATACAAAGTTTATCAAATGTGATTATCAGCATAAGATGTACATCACTCAGTGTCCGCAGGGAGAACGGTATTCACAGGTAAAAAAGATTATAAATTCTTTCCGGGTGTTAATCAGATTTTCATTAAAATCATTTGATAATATTCAGGTTACTGATGTGTATTCAGTTGTAAAATATTTTTTCGAGTTTTTTTCCCTTTCGATCTTACAGGGTTCACATTCTTGTGGGTCCTCAACAGCCACCATTACTGGAGACAAGACCCCGATTGACCCGGATGTGAAGAATCCCTGCACTGCACAGACGCTGGCTAACCAAGAAATGTTTTTCTCATATAGCAAAGATAATTCGAAATTCATCCATTGTGATGTGTGGGGGAATGCATGGGTCATGAACTGTCCACAGAATTTGGTATGGAATCAAAACAATCATGCTTGTATCGAGGATACGCATGTATCGTCTAACCCCTGTATTAAAGACCAAATAGACCAAGGTTTCACCATGTTTCCTCATCCAGACCCCCACAAGTACATTCACTGCGACACTGGACTAAATCCATGGGTTCAGTCTTGTGTTGGAGGCACTGTGTTTGATTTTAAAACACAAAACTGTGTGTGGGAAAATGCACAGTTTGGTTAATAGAATCAATTTGCTGGGTTTTTTTATATTCTTGTTATTATTGAAAAAAAACGTAAATTTTCAAACAAAAATAATTGATGTATTTTAAATAAACGTTAATGGATTTTAATATTTTATTAATTTTTAGAGTTTTTTTATTGTTCAAGGGACATTGCAATGCCTGTTTACGATTTTTCGTGATAAGACGTGTGTTTGTATGCACATTATCAAATTGAAATAAAAATTCACAATCTCTGATACTAGTAAATGTATATACAAATGTAAATGAAAGTTTTTAAAACGTAAACATTTTAGGGCAGTGCATACCGGAGGTAATAATATTTAACATGTATTTAATTAAATTAATAATTGAGGAGGGGTAAAGAGGCAAAACTAGTATTTATACTTTTCTTATAATAATAATAATAGGTCAATATGTAACTAAATCTACACGTGGTCAGCTATTTATATGCTACTAGCATATACATTAGTATTTCATGCAAAATATCTAGCAATGCATGATAATTCAAGGAATGGAATCATACTTGAACATATGATAAAATACATATGCTAAGTACTATTAAGAAGAAGACACGCATTCACAATATCCGGAGGTATAGCCTCTGTTTAAGGAGCAGGATCAAGTTTCACTCATATTATATCTACACAGGTAGATAATAGTTTATGAGACGTCAAAAATCATTTAGCATTTTAATTTGAATATAAAAACATTGTATTCCTTTCAAAGTAAGTCATATTTTTTTAATGTTGCTCCTACGAATATTAGGAATTTTCAAATATCTATGGTGCTTCGTCAAATTAATATTCATTGTGGACTTATGGATAATAGAAAATAAGATTTGGCAATCAATCAATAGTTTTATCAGTAAATTGCAGTGCGATGCTTGGCGAATTCTTAGGTATGTTGCTTGATTGGTGTATGAAACCAAATCGAATGATGTTTGTTATCATAAGGTAATATTTTATTTTACTTATTAAAATAACATGCATACAATGAAACCATTATAATTCAGGAAAGTCAATGTACTTATTGGTTCGATACGACGTAATACATTTATATTATTAATTTAATTAAATTAAATGAAACAATATCTTTTCGAAGTTATTGATTGCCAAAATTGTAATTTATCGGTAGGTTTGACCAACAAAATCTATTTTCATAGATACCCTACATGTAAAAACAATGATCATTAACAATTTTTTTAATTGGATAAAAAAGCATAATTTGTTTTTTTCGAAAACTTTACGATCTTATTTTTTCTGCTTAAGACAAGAACTTACGACTAAGACCAAACACTTAAATTGATTGTGAAATCTTGTAAAATTTATATTTTTTTGATAAATTACGTGCATAAAAATATATTTCTAAATTTATGCTTTCCAAAAAGATTGAACAATTTTCTAAGTAAATGTAATAAGGAAAGTTATTTGCATAAAACATTTTGATTTTAGTCGGAAATGCCGGAACATTTGTTCCAGGACATTTAAAATCACTTTTTTGAGAATTTATCATTCAATATTCACACATTTTTGCATTTAAAGGTTTAGGAAAGGAAATCAAAAATACACATTTAAAGCTTTTCATTTCCTTTCTTTACGTTTAACTTTTAATGTGTTTGATTTGAATTTGTACACACGCGTGTGCGCAGTCTTTTACATTACCTTCTTACACTTACTTCTGAAAAAAATATTTGTAATTTTCCCTTCACCAATCTTCTCTCACGAGAATATCGAAAACAAATTGTATTACTGTAATTCAGTTTTCAACTCTTTAAAATTTCCTAGTTTAGTGAGTCATGGTCCTAGGGCCAGTGCTTGGGTTGAGCTGACTGTTGCAAAAACACTTTCATATACAGCTAAATTCTTTAGAACAGGTAGCACATTGCCTGTCTAAGGAAAGGGCTAAGTATGAAAAGGTCTTCTAAACATATACCATACAATTATTGCTGTTTTGAGTCAGTTCGATGGGTTAGCCACCTGAGGATTACAATATGCACCGAGCCCGGAGGGCGGGGTGAATATATATATATAATACAACTATATGAATGATCACAATCTTCTCTCTAAGAACCAGTCAGGATTTCAACCCGGTGATTCCACTGTTAATCAACTTGTTGAAATTTACAACACAATTATATCAAATCTAGATCAAGGCAAAGATGTTAGGTTTGTTTTCTGTGACATATCCAAAGCTTTCGATAAAGTATGGCATAAAGGTCTATTGTTTAAACTGCAACAATATGGTTTCAAAGGTGAAATCTTAGGTTGGATCGAAAATTATCTTTGTGATAGAGTTCAGAAGGTAGTGTTAGAGGGATATTCTTCAGGATTGGAAAGTGTCAATGCTGGAGTTCCGCAAGGCTC
>PRKT01000099.1:1196147-1218085 GCA_003671525.1 Saccostrea glomerata | reverse complement strand
CAATTTATGAAAAAGCTTGCCTAAGACTAAACATACTGCGCACACTAAAATATAAATTAAAGAGAGACTCCTTAATCAAAATATACCTATCATTTGTTCGACCAGTTGTAGAATATGGGGATGTGGTATGGGATAATTGCACTGAAGAACAATCTAAATTATTGGAGAGTGTGCAGGTGGAAGCTGCAAGAATAATTACAGGCATTAGGTGTAATACATCAAAAAGTAACTTATACAAAGAGTTGGGATGGGACACTTTAAGTTCAAGAAGGGAAAATCATAAGCTTACATTGATGTTTAAAATACTTAATAATCTTACCCCTGATTACATGAATAATATGCTTGAAGGATGTATGCCAATCCAGCATAATTATAATTTGCGAAACCCTAATTCATATCGAATCCCAATCATTAGAACAGTGTCATACTACAACAGCTTTGTACCATCTACAATATCCTTGTGGAAAAATTTATCAGATGATTGCAAAAACTCCCCTACATTACAAACTTTTAAAAATAAATTAAACTCTACCACTCCTATTCAGAAAAATAAATATAAACTTTACAATTATGGTAATAGAATTGAAAACATAATACACTGCCAGTTAAGGAATAAATGTAGCAACCTTAATGCTGATCTTTTTAAAGATCACATAAATGAATCACCAATATGTACAAATTGTGGATATCAAAATGAGAACTCGCTTCATTTCTTCTTGTATTGTCAACAATATGCCTTACAAAGACAATTACTGATTAAATACATGAATGAAAATAACATACCAATTAATGTAGAAAACATATTATATGGTGTAGACTCACTAAGTCTGGATAAAAATTTTTCATTTTTTGATAAGGTACATACCTTTATAAGAACCTCTAAGAGGTTTTCATTGAAATTTTAGTTTATTATATTCTATGGGAAATATATTATTTTACTATATGTTAACTGCTCTGTTAGGGAATTCTTCCTACTCTGGGTCAACAACAATTGCTCAAACATATGTTCTTGTTTTTTTGTTTTTTTGTTTGGTTTGGTTTTTTTTTTTCCTTTTTGTTGATTATACTTCATTTATTATATAATTATTATTTTTCCTATTCATTTGTTAAATTATATTTTTTTCTTCTCATTTCTCTTCCTCTCTCTCTCTCTCTCTCTGAATAAACTCCAAATATGTACCATTTTATAATCTTCTCTTCATACATTTTCCTATGTTTTCATGTACTTGTAATTGTACCTTGACCCATGGAGAGAACGATCATAGGCATTTATGCCTGCTGTTCAATCCATTTCATTATATGAATAAAATATATTTTAAACTAATATATATAATTGTACTTCGAATTTGGATAAATCATCGTAAGACTAAAAAAAAGCAAGAATTGTTTTATTATATGATTTAATGAGACAACTCATTATTTGTTGGCATTTCTTGAATTCCTAACTAATTACAAAGAGAGAAGCAGAGTTACAATGTAAATAAACCTCACCAGTTGTATTGATTTTAAATGAATAAAATCTGTTTTAGTATTGCCACGATAGAAAAATAATATTAGGCTTTTTTATGTGACAAATTTTGAAAGAAAGAATGATATATCGATGGAAACTGACAGCATAAAAAAGGTTAAAATGTTTGCTTAGAAACCGTATTGTAAGGAGTTTGGGGATGGCTGTTCCTGGCACCTCCAAGTATACCACTTCACCCAAAATTATATACCAGGTATTCGCCTAATGTTGTTTACATGAGTTAAAGTAGGTTGCAGGTTTAAAGCTTTCCCAAACTATTTGTGTCAATTTGGAATTTCCCGATCTATTTGTAGATCAATGTAAGCCCAAAAAAAATTATATTCACCTGGAACACCACGTGCAGGTAAATAAACGTAGTATTTTTTCTACGTAGTTGGATCTTGGCCAATCAGAATGAGAGGAATTATTTAATCATATAATAAAACCGATTATTATGCCGAACTTTCTGTTCCTCTTCCCACCTATGATGTTTTGGGGGTCCTTGTTTGCTTTGTTCCTACTTTGCATTGTTCTGCTGTTTTTTCTCCATATATTTCAATTTAGCTATTTGAACACTCAAATACGAGTCAAAATTTATAATGGAAAAGAAATAAGTTTCATATGCTCCCAGAATGGAACCATTTTGAAATGGGTGGGGTGTTTTGAAAAAATAATCAATTTTCAGTTATATAAACTCCTTGATATATTTATCGGTCATAATAACATAAAGTCGTATTCCATGAAACAAATAAAATTATGTACATATGTATAAATCTATAAACATGTCGTCTTCTATGGTCGAAATATTGAAAAAGCTTCAATCGCCGAAATATGGCTGAAGTATTGCCGACTTGGTGTTAAATAATTATTTAATCAATCAATAAATCATAAAGCTTTAATCTCAAACAATAAATTTTAATTTTAAAAAGTAAAGATTAAAATCAAATCAATATTGACTATTTACCAAACAATAAAAAAATTGATTCAATAAAATACTAGATATTATGAAATGTACATTCAGACCTCATACCGGTATCTCAAGATAATAGCACAGTGTTTAGCATGCAAGTCAATCTTATCTAGAAACAAACAAAAGACCCAAGATATTGGTTAAAGCTATCACAAATGTCGTAAAATGTATTCCATTAACAACAACTCTGATTGGTTGAAATTGACTATATGTAAATTGTATAATAAATACCTTATGTTTAGATGCAAATCAATCAATTCTATTTAAAGTTAATCGAATTCCCCCAAAATTTAAGTGCTGGTTATAGTATTGTGTCAGTTTTATGGAACACTTTAAGTTTACAATACAATGATTTGGGGATTAAATTATATTGACTATTGATAATTATAATTATACAAAATTATTTGAATAAATAACATCACACATAATTACTCATTCGGCGATAGGATTCCGCGTCATAGAGTAATAAATAGCATTTTCCGAATTATCTCAAAACGAAGAGTCCTAGTACATGTAGCAAAAACAGATAGAAGTTGTATTTTGGAATACTAGCAGTATTTTCTTTAGTGTTGGTATTATTTGATGCCTTTGTAGTGATGACGGACGGTGTTGTTCTACTTGCTGTTTTTTCTTGATTGGAACCTGCGTTTTGTCCTGATGCAGAGGGAGGGGTCTTCTTGTTAGTACCTTAATGAGGAAGTAAACTATTTACGTCGTAAGTTTTTTGATTTTTAAAATAAATTTACGAAGTTGGTTAAACACCAGTTTTACTTTTTGTAATTTGCTGCAACTTTATATTTCCTCCATAGAAGAGCTAATAAATTTCAAGGATATTCAGAAGTATATTTAATTAATAAAGGACTTTAACGAGTAGAAAATCAAAACAAATTAAAATTGGAGTAAAACTTGTTTTTGAATTAAAAAAATCAAAATAAAAAATAGATAATTTGTAAACTGCAGCATTACCTGCATTAGGTATTGATGTAGGTGAAGACGCTGTTGGAAAGAAAACGAAAACAAGGAAGAGACTTTCAAAAAACTGTATATTTTCTTCAGTAGAATTTACCAAAAATTTGAACAAATTATAAATAAGTATTCAAAACATGTAAAACTGGTTTAAAAGTAGTTTACTAATAAAACTGGAATATAAGTTGATGCCAATGCGTTTATTTCCTCCATTAATGACAAATGATACAAATTTTCTTTCAAAATCTTAAAAATAAATGTTTAAATCATGTTTATATAATAGTGAAGTTAAGTTTAGTGGCATAGATTTAAAAATATTTTATTCAAAACTTCATAATAATGGCATGTAAGTCATCATGAGAAGTAAGGTTTTTAAGGTTGAGATGAAAAATGTTGAATTTAAACATCATAAAAAAATTTCAATAGCTTAATATTTTAAACAAAATAATGTATACATTATTTACAATCTGTAAAGGTCCAAAAATGTCATGTCAATCCAGGCATTTTTTTTTTCTCAAAAGTTAAAATCTGACCATTGTCACGAAAGGAATGTAACACAGGCTCAACAAAGTGTTAGACTGACGATGCGTTCTTAACTTAGCAACTAGGAGAGCATTGTTGTCATCTCTACAAAGCCTGATAAATTTGTTACTTACTTACCTGTTACCGTAGAAGTTGCTGATTTATTTGTAGTTTTTGTAGTTCCATCTACAATTATATCCATAATCTCAGTTATTTTTGAACAACATCATATTTCTTTAAGAAAAAGCAAAAATATATATATATATTGACTAAAGACAGTTTCCCCTATTTTGTTCATATTTAAATATTACCTGTTGTGGTGCTTGGTGTCGTTGTCGATGTACTTGCCGTTGCTATTTCGATTTTTGTTTCAGAAAAAGAAAAGGTATCCAATATAAACATGTACAACTACAAAATGTAGTTATATTTAGTTCAAATCCTAATAATAACGTACAGTGATCGGCAGGTTTACAATTGTTAGAATTTAGACTGGAAAAAGCATAGTCTTAATCATTTGTTAAACTTTTTTCCTTTAAACGAATATTTTTTTTTTATTTATTTTAATACGGTTTTCCACACAATTATTATAGTATACATCAAATATTATAAGGTTCACTAAAGAAATTACAGGATTAGTACGTTTTACAAAACATCGTTAGGAAAAGGTGGTGTATGATTGAATCCGATTTCATTTTTTATAGAAAAGTACAAGTTAAATATTTCTGAATATTATTCAGTGAAAAGACAAAAACGCAGAAGAGGCTCCTGGAACTTTGGAGCATGCACCTGTGAGTCGGCATGCAAATGTCAGTCTCTATTTGATTGATATGACAAAGAGAAAAGTAACAAAAAACCCTCTTATTTTGGGATTACAATAGATTCTTGTTAGATACAAATTAACACCTGAACTAAAATCCAAGACTTTAAGAATAAGGAAGTTTCATACCTGCACTCCATACGCCTTGTCTGTCGTCAATCAGTAGCAGAAGAAACATGACTAGAACCAAGATTTTAACAAAGCACTCCATATTTCCTCTCTTCCTTATTCAAGTTTCCCTATATTAAATATATTTCACAATACAAAGTCCATATTTCACGCCATTTTTTTTATTAATGTGTTGAGTTTAGTGTTTTTAACAAATAAAAATCATTTTATATAAACTTACTTTCGCTTTTTAAAAAACCTATTTTGGTACCATCTCTTACCTATAGATTATGGTGCAAAAAGATCTTGCTCTTTCTCTCTCTCTTCTTCTGAAACCTTTGTTAATTTTGATCTGAACGTTCGATATGCGCAGACGTCATAAAAAGATTAAGATAAAATTGGTTGTTACAGAGGTAACCATGAAAACATCAATATAGAAATAAAACCGGACCAAGGTTGTGTTGATTTTTGTAGCGTTTGTTTTATAAATTACGAGATGTCATCCGTTTTATCCTGTACTGCTGCACCATTGGTTGAACAAGGGTTATCGCAGGGCTGCTGGTATCAAAATAAAAGAGGTGCTTAGAAGTGTCAAAGGGGATACAATGGGAGGTATAACATTTTTTGCAATCTTTCATCCCCCCTGCTTTTTTGATAAAATAATCGACAAAAGGAATGCATGGGATGTTTCAGTGCCTATGGTTGTCTTTCTAGATTAAATAGAAAAAAATATCTGATAACTGACTGTGTTGTCAGGATCTGTAGAATTAGCCGCGAGATGTAAGCTCTACTTGAATGCCGTATAATTGTTATTAAGGTTTATTTGATTTGTGCTGAATCAAAAAGCAATATTTTATGCGATTTCGAAAAAATAGCTATTGTCAAGTCTGTGTTATTCTGATTAAAAAAAATATATTTTAAACATCTTTAAATGGCGCCGTTTAAGTTCAAGTTACTATTTACTACAATTTATATTCTAATACAAATTAAATAGGTAAATACTCCACTAAGTTTTCATAGGATAAAATATGCACTCAACTTAGTATTTAAAATATAGAAAAATATTAATCCTTTAACCCTAACCTTGCTTCCTCAAATTATGTATTTTTCAAGGACCATTGTAATACAAATTCTTGTGTAAAATCAAGTGATACAGTACATAAACGGCATGTTTAGGAAATCTCATACACATTCTTCGAAATTGTATGATTACACAATGACCCAATGTCTAAGAAAATTAAGTTTGATTTTTTTTATTTTTCAAAAAATTTTGCAATAGTTTTTAATGCTTAGAAAATAAGCCATGGATTCCTGAAAATTCCGTTTCACCGGATAAAGTGCGCAGTGCATATAAAACCAAGGTAGGTGATTTAATAAATGACGGAGCAGGATTATCTGATAATGAATATTAACTCTTTGCCTCTTTAAGCAAACACAAAACTAAATTAATAACAAATTTTAAATTATTTTGACATGGTAATCGATATTTTTACTAGGTGTGCTTTTCATGTCATGATCAAAGATAACTGAATCTTCATGTAAAACATCACCTCTGCTATTTAAATCATCCATTTTTCACATCTCTTTCCCCCCAACAGTGTGAGGGTAAACGTTTTAAAGATTTAGCTAATACCCCAAGCAGGCAAGATAAACTGCATTATCAGTATGCCTCTTTAGATGACACCTGTATTTTTGTGTCTTGTGCTAAATATGAATGCTCTCCTTAACATTATTTTGATCATGAGTTATTATCTCCAACTGCATCAATAATGCAAGAGAATGCTAAGTACTAGTATATTGCATTTTTATGTAGAGTTTTAATGGATTCAATATTATCTGGAATCATTAATTTGAGTTATTGGCACCATTGTTGATTAAAAAATGATTTATTTAAACAAAGAAAAAATACACATGAATTTTTCATTGACCTTATCTTTTACTGCAGACCTTGCTAGAATATATCAGATAATAAAAAATAAAGAAGTACTCTATTCCAGCTTCCAAATAACTCATGCAATAATGGGGGTAAAAATGGCTTTCAAAGCAAACAATGTTCGTATGGTTTTAAGAAAAGAATACATATCTATAATTCAGCCATCTCTTTGTAACCAAGGGTAATCACTTTCAATAGTATAATACACCACGTGATTTCTTTCCTCGGGTAACGTTGTGAGTAGGCTTACTTTTCGTAGGGTGAAGCATTGGCTAGTATGTTACATCGAGTTCGAACACGTCAAATATTCAAACAGAATATCTTCTGTACTTACAAAGACGTGGCTATATTGTTAATTTCGTTGTGAATCCTTGTGTTAATAGTGTACTAATGACATACATAACACAGAGGGAGATGGGTGGGGAGTTATGACATTATTTTAATACATGCCATTGTTATTAATGCATATCTTATTTTAGAACCAGTCTTACAATGTTAACTTCATTTCAAATGTACAATGACTATGTTCAATCAAAGGGAGATGTGTGTAAATTCTCTTTATATTTATTTCTTTACATTTGGAATTTTATTTCAAAGTTTTACTGCCTAAAACCATTTTAAAATTTAACTTTGTTCCAAATTGACAAAATTTATAAACTAAGAACAAAACGAAACGTGAAATTATGCATAGGTACATTATCAGGTACTACTGTATGTAAGACATACCTGTTACAGTATTTACTGCTTGGTCATTCGAATGAAGTATGAAATAAATTGTCAAAAAATCTTTCCACAGCCAATACCTGAACAAACAACTTCGGTTTGCGATAAAAGCATGTTTTCAAATGCATTGATTTTTAAATACTTTTTTCTTCTAATTACAAGGAAATTAAAAGCATTACAGAATCATAATGGGATATAGGCTTTAATTTCAAAGGGAATAATTATTATGTACAACCACACCATCCGTCTCCCGCCCCCGCAGTCCAGAACCCGTTGACTTTGTTGTTAGCGTTGGTGCACTCATACGGATTCATGGGACTCACCGCGATCCTCTTCTCAGCTCTTACTTCTTCCTGCAAATCTGCCAGGATATTCTGAATGTCGGGGGATGAATCACCGTACAAATTGACGTCTTCGGTGACATCATCTAAATATATAAATACCTTTTAAAGTTTAGTTACTTAGAGTATTTTTTTTTATTATACGCTTATTTCTTAGTGCTTGTGAGTAATCATTATTGTTCATCATGGGTCCAAGAATTCATGGATTTCGTGGGTCATCGAACCCTATGAACTGATATCCTAATAATCAATATCTTTGCATCGGTTTATTGGTATATTCCAGTTAGAAAGGATGTAAACCTCCCAGGAACAGGTAAAAAAAATTTGATTCCAAAAAAAAAAAAATTTCACCATGTTCACGGAAAAAGAAAACAATTTGCTTCAAGGACTGGATTTAATTTGTGAAGGGTCATGGTTCTTAAAAGAATAAGCTTTCATATCGAGTGGCTATGAAGAAGTACATAAATTATTATACATCAATATAAATGTACCCTCGATATCCTGTGGTGTACGTACCAGATATTTTAAACAGGTATCTGTCAGTAATAGCCCGCTTTGTCCTTTTGGACTTTTTCTGCTTTAGTGCTTCAATAAGCTGCTGTAGAAAATTCCTCTTCTTGTTGATTTTTGTCGCTGTATAGACTATGTCTCTGGTTCCGATGTCTCCTTGAACGTATTTCCAGACGTCTGTGCCATTTTGTTTACTACGATGACAAGCAGATTTGTCATTTAAATAAAAAACAACGGTGCTGAAGAATGCATCAATTTCTATACTAAACAAATAATTCTAACAGGGTTAGGTCGCGGGTTCGAGTTCTACAGCAGGTCGCAGAGATCAAGGCGAGATCTCGTATTTTACAGTAGAAGCTAACTCTAAAAAGATACCGATACCCCACTGCTCATGCTATGGGTGAGAAAGCCCAGTACATCACAGCCTTAATTAAGACAGGTATTAAGTTTACAAAAGTTTACACACATGATTCCAAAGATTGCTGATCTGGTTTTCAGGTCGTCGATGTTGATTATGATTTTAGATCTTGCTGATGCTCCATTGTTCAGTAACATCTGAGTCTGGTCCACTCCATCAATGTCCACTAAATCAGCTACGTATGAGTTAGTCTTTTAGATATATTTACATTTGCAAATGTTTTCCTTTATATAACACTACTGAAGGCAAGCGTTTTTATAACTGTGTAAATACAGGTACGGGGTCAAGAGGTTATATATGTGCGTTTGGATAAACGTTCGACGTAATTTCTCTGTGACGTCATAAAGGGTCGACGCGCATTTAGTGGATTACATACATGCCGTTGGGTTTGAAAAATTAACGCATTTCACACGTTAAAAGTAACAATCAGGCAAATATAAAGTATGAATAAGTCACAAATGTAAATATAAGTAATAAGGTATCATTTTTTGAGTATTATTGAGATGTAAAACGGGTTGACACATGATCAAATCTTCCATAAAGCCCTTCGGGCTTTATGGGATTTGATCACGTGACCAACCCGTTTTACATCTCAATAAAACTCAAAAAATGATACCTTATTTCTTAAATGAATCCGCAAACTATGGAATTCTTTACCATAATCTTTTAGAAGTATTAATAACTTAAGTACATGTAGTTGGTACGGAAATTGTTGTAATTGCTGCATGTGCTTGTCGCTAAATCAATTTTAGAAACTAGTAAACAGGCTTTATTTCATTTTCAGTCGTTGGTATAATGTGATAAATATTATGTCATATGTCACTGTAAAGCACCACGGATAAATAGTGATATTTAATAGTGTGATATAATTTTTAAATACTATTTCTTGTATAGTATGTATGATTGTTGTATTTTATGTAACGTTATATGTAGTCGGAAAATAGCTCTCCAGAGCAAATGTTTTTTGTTTGATGTACCCGACTTTAAATAACTATTATCTTAGATCTTCGCTTTGTAGACGTGCCCTTGATCAAATTAATTTCTACTTCATGTAAATAAGAACTAGCCTAGCTGATGCATAAGAAATAATAACATGTAAACAGGCTTGGGTGAAATGAAGCCATGATTTAATTTAGTTGAACACATACGAGGGCTGTTCGAAAATTATTGAGACACTATGTATATTTTGCTTTCTAATAAACGTCTTTCGGTGAAAATTTCCACATACGTTTGACATACACTAGGAAGTAATAAAAGCAAAACATTTTTTACAAAAATTAAATATTTCCTGTACAATGGTATATAAATGCGTCAATAGGAAGGGTACCCGGAGCAGTCACGAAATCAGATATTGAAAAGATGTTTCACGAACGTTCTAACTCTTTGTGGACCCATAATAAGAGCAAAAATAATTCAGTTTATGTGTATAATTTTTCAGCTTTATTTCAAATTCATGTTGTGCAACTTTTTTAGAAGTTTGATCAGGAATACGAGGATCGTAAAAAAATAAGCACCGAAGAGAAATCAGCTGCTAAGGACCGAAAATTGGATTTTAACGTCGAGGGCGGAGCAGCCAACATACCTAAAATTTTGTGTAATGCAATGTAGAACTCTTTTCCAGACTGAAAGACCTGCTGAAACAATAACAACGAGAAAAAATAATGCGTCAGGGTTTGTTATTTCATTAGGTATATATTTTTTTTTTACAATTAATTCAACCAGAGTAAAATCAAAAGCTCCGGACGACCATGAATTATTTCGCACGGTATTAATATCGTTACGGTAGAAATATCGTTGACCCGCGTTGCATATATCGGCACTGCATGATCTTAGTCATCCTTTCCCACAAATGAAAATTTTACACTGGGGTAGCAGCAGCATAAATTCTTCATAAAGTTTTTTAATTAACATTTTATCAAAAATTTATTTTAAACTTTACAAAAGTAATGTGGCAAGATATTATTACACAACCATTTTAAAAGAGAATTATTCATTTTGCAAAATTTTAGAACGAATTGAAGTTTTGGGTCTTAGTCGTAAGTTCTTCTGTAAAACGGACCCCTGGTCGATAGACATATGCATGTTTATCATTTCACCGAAACTTTACTTATTATCATAGGAATTAGAAATTCTGCATGAGTGTTATATTCGTTCCGTATAAAATGTTGATGAATTTTTATGAAATTATCTCCGTCCTCTATGGAGTAAATGTAATTGTCTCAATAATTTCCGAACAGCCCTCATATGTAGATTATGAAACATAACATAATATGTGTAGGCAAATTGAAATTTGAGGAATAAAACCATGCTCCAAACACCCAAATTAATCAACGGTTTATGCAATATCGAAATACGGTACTCTGGTTACTGTTGTTGGGTGAAAACGCTCTGTATAGGTATGGTGTTCCACCAGTCATAAGTTCGGTAGTTCACAGGTAGACTGATATTATTAATAAGTTAAAGTTGCGAGGCATTTATTTATTTGAAAAAGTATCTCTTTTATTAAAATTTCATTCCAAGTTACTGTAGTTATTTTGAATTTGTTCCACTCAGCACATCCTGATATACACCCCTATGTATTCTCAGTGACCTTTAACTTTTAGTCAAAATCATTACTATGATACATCTCTAAGCTATTGGCAAATTTGTTTCTTTGTTTTTCTTTTCTTGGAAAGAACTTACCTGCACTTCCTCCCGCCAGACTGATGAAGGTAGGCAACCAATCGCTTGCGTGAAGCATTCTGAAAAAAATATATATCAACTATTTTACCAATTAATTCATAAAAATCTAATTCACAAAAAGTGACTTTCTGTAAAACTCACTCTTTATTTTGCATTTGATATTACTTTCTATCAATGATTTTCATGTATCCGACAATACGGCTGACAATTTGCGTAGATAATGTCTTACTCTTGATTTCTGTAGCCAGACACACTAAGTAAGTTTTTGCTGTATACAAATCCTGGGACACGAATTCCTCCCTCGAAATAGGTGCCCTTAGTGCCCTTGTAGGGATTATTGAACCCTCCTAGTTTAGGCAGTCCGCCATTCTGAAGACAAAAGTTAATATCTCATTAAACTACTGTATAAATACACCTTTATGAAACAATGTCTCCTGCAGTTAAGGTCATATATGCGTATTTTTGATAACTTCAGACTAACTAAAATTTAAAAGATCTTTCTATTTGTTTTGTTGCTTTATAAAAAGATAGGACTTTCCTGAAATTACACAATTGAAATCAATCGCGTTTCATAGATATTTGCGATTTAAAACAATAACCGATTTTTACCGACTCGGTATTAAATATCAGACACAGTTTAAAGTCGCTTTTACTATAGAAACGTGTGGAAATTTAAGTTCCAAATCGATGAAAAAATTATTTTGAACGTAAATAGCAAATTTTAATATAACTATAATACTAGTAATACCGGTATGTAAATCTACAGTAAATCTCGTATCTTTTTTTTTTAGCTCTGATACGCTATATATAGCTTTAATATCTAATAATCATGTTGTAACAATTTACAGCCTACTTCTGATAGCATTTAAATACATAATTTAATGCATTGCTCTTAAATTTTTTTGAAGATTCTCGTCATTTCCTTATTTTTAATGATAACACTGGTGTTCAAATATACATCAGAAGTGAAGACGATGATGGCGTTTTCCAGAAGTCCCAACTTTTCCAGTTCGGCGTGAAGTTCACCAACTGCCTGGTCCACCGCTGTTACCATAGCTACAAAAAGGTTCTTCAATTTAATTTAAACTACCGTACCGTACGATAAAAAATCAAACATCTACATACCCATTGGCCTTCAAAATTAGATATGTAAAAGTTAATCATGTTGATTTTGATGAAGCTTTTTATTTAAAAAATACGTACGTAGTTATGATTGATTTATCAAATAAGGTCGTTTTTATTTATCATATTATTGGGCATTTGAAAGATCCATTAAAGGTAATGCATGAAGTAATTTTTTAATGTTAATGTTTTCTAATTGAAAATATTACTTTTAAATTTTTATATTTTGATGGACTAATCGGTCCATTTCTTATTTAAAGTGCTTTCTTAACGACAAGCTAAATAAACATGTGAACCAACCATAAAATGTGGATCTTTCTGTAGTGACCGTCGATCCACTCTCGTCTGTGTACGTCCAGATACCGGGATATTTGTCCTTTAGTGCCTGGGGTGCCTAGAAAGGTCAAACTGTGACGTTAACATTTCACCACGCTTTCACTTTTCTCAAGGTGTAAGTTATTTGTGTAGTAAATCGTGTAAACACAATACCTACCAAGAGAGGACTGTGGGGAGCCTGGAACGCCAGGTACATAAACAGTGGCTGGGAGCTGTTATGGTTCTGTACGATACTGATGGCTCTTTTTGCGTATTCATACTATAAAAAAGCATAACACGTAAAGATAAGGTTTTTAAGAGCAAAGCTTGCATGAAATCCTTGTTGTTCCATGTATTTGTTCTCAGTGCAAAATTGTGAATTTTGATTCATTTTTAATCAAATTACAACCATCTTGGTTACTCTACATATAGAGATACATTGCATGTAAATGAATAAAGAAATAAAGACTTATCTGTATTTGTCAGAACACGATTGATGAAAAGCCTGTTCAAGAGAAAACTAAACGCCTTTCTTTTCGTACTACATGTACGTATCTAGGGTCGCCACTCGCCTAGCTTTCTCGAAAAGAAGAGAATAAGGATGGCTATTCAATGAATTTCAACTTAAGCACACTGTACATGCAGATCAAATACTGAAAAAGTTCAACTGTTTCAGGGAGAAAGAGAACTGATTATAGGAAAGCTTATACTAAGTATCCCAGAGAGTAAAAGGACTGATTTTCAACTACAGTATACAGAAGACCAAAAAAGAAAAGCAGTGATAAGCAACTATAGAGTAAACTACTAATCTTATCCAGATAGCAAGAGGGCAGACAACTACAACAAACTTCAATTACTAGTATCCCACAAAGGACGAGGGCTGATATTCAACTAAAAAACTTCACATCTCGCAAATTTGAGAATGAAGGCATATCCAACTATATAAACTTCAACCATCCCACAGAGGAGGAGGATTGATAACAAACTACGAAAACATCATTTCAACCGTCCCTTAAAGGAAGGAAGCGGATTATTCTAAAACTTCGTCTTAGAGAGGAGGAGGACTGAAAATCCCAATTGTCATAGAAATTAAATAAAATGATTATGTCAACTGTAGAAAATACCAGCTCTTCGAAAGAGGAAGAAGGGAAAAGGAGTGACAATCAATAACAGAAAACTATCACAACTAAAGGAAGAGGACTGATGTATCCAACTATTTACTACAACACACTTCAACTCTACCAGGGAGGAAGAGAATCAATATCATCTAAAAAATACTGCAGCTACCTCAGAGGAGAGGAGTGATAATCAACTACAGAAATTCAACTATTCCAGCGTGTCTGTGCTCTGATGTTTTAACCTACCAGTTCAGTTTCTTGGGACTGTTCATCTACCGTTTAATATGCTTCTATGGTTAGGGTTTTCTAGTTGTGCATGTAATAATTCAATTACCTACCGTTGAATATCCATCTTCATCCTCTTGAGGATAGTTAGGGTTTTCTGGTGTTGTTGCTGTAAGGTTGTCATGGAAATCTTTGTATCCCCCTGAGTAAGAGATATAATTAATGTATATACAAGGCAAAGACGCAAATTGTCAAAATTCATCATCTTTAGGAATAACTTTTTTTTGTTTTATGATGTGATCAAATAAAATGCTTAATTGTCATCATTTATGAAACCAACAAATCTTACAATTATTCCTTATATAAATTGCTCTTGATTTCTTAAATTCAAGTTGTCTAAACTCAGATTACTGCCCTCCCTCTGTTTATTTCTCTCTCCCATCATGCACTAGATTTATTTTTTAGCAATGTCTATCATTGAACAAGTAGCTTTATGCAGAAATCAAGTAGTTTTATCACTTGTTATAGTATTTCAGACAAAGAAGTTTAAAGAATAAATATCATTTCCTCCATACCTGCTGTATAAGTGTAATAGTGTTCTCCGCCGCCATAATAGCCATAGAAGGAGTTGAACCCTCGAAAAGTTGGTGTTGCTGCCTCCTTACAAAATCCTAGATGCCATCTACAGAAAATATTAACTAAATCATATTAAGCTTTGAATGTATTAACATTCCTTGCTGACAAAGACGACTAGGCCCTTGGTATGAATATCCGAAATATATCAAGATTTATGATTACATATGTACTTGTATTTATATCAAACAACATAATTGGTAAATAAGTATAAAATTACAAAAAAAATAGTACCAAAATCTAGAATGACAAAATATTACCTTTTCTAACTTGTATTTTGTTACTTTGAAGCATGTCTTAAATTTTCACATTTTAATTTGATAAAAAGCTTCGAACTGAGAAATGTGTGAGGAGAAAAATCCTTACTTTCCAATCATATGAGCTGCATATCCATAATTGTTTGTGAGTTTTTCTGCAACCGTCTTGTATTTACTCTCTATATAAGCAGGCTGACTGTTTGCAACAACCTCATGCTAAATGAAAATCAACATGAATATTATGATCATTGTAAACGAGAAATGTTCAGTAAAATAACTTACTATTTGATATTATATATGATTATCAATCATTGTATTAATGTACTCGTATTTAAACAACTGAGTGTTAACTTGAAATATTTTGCTATGCAAAAATTACAATTTCTGCACCTACCTGGAATCCTGTTTTATGGGCATATCTTCCTGTCATGAAAGCAGATCTCGAACTAAAAGTAAATTTGAAAGTACTAAACTTAATTCCATTGGAAATAATTTTTGAAACCAGAAATATGATTCAAGAATGTTCACGTGTTAATTTGTTCTTTTAAACATTATTAAAATTAAGATTATTGGTCAATTCAGCAAACAATCTGTTGCCTTGCATGACACATGCATGTCAATAGACCATCATTTGTCTAAAGTTTACTCCATTTCATTCAAACTCAACCTTGGACTTACGGGGTACAGACAGGGTAGACGTAGTTAGCGTCCAGTATCACCCCCGCCTCCGCCAGACGGTCAAGGTTAGGGGTCAGGACTTCATCATTGTTGTAACCAATATCGTGATTACCTGAATGGAAGAAAATTATTTTTATAGAGAATCAATAGAGTCAATCAGTTCTTGGGTTTTTGCAATGTGCAATTTGTTTCTTTTAAAAAACCATGAGGGACCAAACATGTCATTATACCTCAGTGGAACTTTCAATAGTTTTAGTACTTTCATGCTCTTGGTAATTTGTCTTTTCTTACCCATATCATCAACTGCAATGAAGAAGATGTGTGGTTTCTGATTCGGAGCCCCTTGTCCTCCTGTTAAACATAAAATCAGGAACCAGAGAATGGTCCACTTCAGCACTTCCATGATGATTTCCTAGTTTAAAAAAAGGCAACTTGGTATTCGATGTAAGTACATTTATATTTGCTTAAAAGGTAAATGTTCTTTTTCTCTGTATCAATAAAACATACTTTTGTGTCTCTCATGCTTCTTCAACAATAGTCATTATTATTTTATTTTAAACTTTAATATTAATATTTCAACAGTTTTATTCTACAGTAGGAAAGGAAAATTTAATAATAGCATACATGTTTGAAAAAAAATAAAATATTTTCTCTGCAATTTTTGCTTACCTACTTAACTTTATGCTGTCCGAGAATCAACTAGGATATTTAAAGGTTCATCCTTTCAGGTAAATCAAAACAAGATGTTTATACTTAATTCGTAAACTTTTCGTGACACTGTGTTTTTACAAATTTATAGACCGTTTCAAATACACCACGATATTCTTTAAATTGGATTGATATATATCAATGTTGTTGTTAAATTAGGGGGAAAAATCAATTATACCGAATTTGATAAATAGGTTCTATTATTCCTAAAACATTTTGAAAATAAGCTTTGTGCAATAAGCTACCAATCATTTAAGCTGACTAAGCTACACAAACCTCATGTTGACATCAACTGTTATTAACAACCAACACTAATCTTCAATGAAAAATATCATACTTAGAACTGTTTTACAGATAGTCTGAGTAATCTAAGACATTTTGTCTATATTTTAGACTTTCGTTCGACAATTAATAAAGTATTTACTGATCGTAAACGTATAAACTTATATTTGATTGAGAAGTTGATGATTTGTTTATAAACTCCATCCCAACTCTCTCAGGAATTATTAACAAGCCATCGACTTCCAAATAGCAAAAATCTTTGAAATATGTAAAATATACAAATCTTCTTCAATGTTTACAAACTTTTAGGATGGGAAATGCACAACAAAGTTCGCTGACTGAAAGTTGGTTATGATACTCATAACATTTTGATCATGTTTGTTCAAATCAGTTTTAAAAGTCAAAAGTATTTCATATACTTTTAATATAATTCAGACACTGCACATACAGTGAAATCGTTTTAACAAAATATCCAAAGAAAAATTCAGAATAAGCTAACTTCTTTCGAAAATGCTAGCATTCTGTCGCCCGTGTATCAGTCCATCCGATCTATAAACGCAAATTAAAATCAATTTTAGAAAAATATCTTAAGGCTAAAAGATGTTTGCTCGTTTGACTTATTTTATTTAACACAATATCAATGGACCTTTTCAAATTCATCCAGACACCAGAGGTCAAACATATTGACATTAAAAACTGGATCTCAAGAAATGTATGGTAAAAAAATGAGTTGTGATCTCAAGATTAACAGAATGTGTGCTTATATTATATATTTTTCTAAAAATGTGAATTTCTCTCAAACTTATTGGAGAGAGCGACTCTTTTTAATTGAGCGACATATACATATACACATATATTTTCTACGTACTTAAAAACTTTAAAGTGACATAATACTTATTTGGTTCATAGTCATTGCTCTGTACGCACACAAATAATGAAGTTATTGAGACTATATGGTGACAACAAAATCATGAGAAATTTAAAAAAAGTCAAATGCTGTAACAGTTCCAATGCGAACACCATGGAATCTTACATATGTCATCATATGAAAGCTCATGGCAAAGGTAAATGTTTCTCAATCGCAAATCAAGCTCCAGGGTCAAAATAAAGAGATAAAAAAAGGACTTGTCTAAAAAATGAAGCCTGTAAAATATGAAAGCTCAAGCACAAACATTCAAAAGTTATGGGTAAGATTAAACATGTTCAAATGCGAGCCAAACTCTGGACAATATTAAAGGGTCAAATTAATGGTACCTAAGGGAAGACCTTTTCATTAAAATATCAAAACCCTAGCATAAAATAAGGACAACGTGGTCTTTGGGACACAATTTTTTTAGTGTACACATGTATTCTTTTTGATAAGATCTTTCCCTGAAAGCAAATATTTTTGACCTTGGAATTTTACCTCCTTTTTAATAACTTTAACCTTAGTCATACTTTTAAAACTTCTGGTGCTAGGGCTTTCATATTCTTGTGACTAGACCTTTCTTTGAATACCAACATTGATCTTGACCTTGGAGTTTGACTTACATTTGAAATATTAACCTTCGCCTTGAGCTGCCATAGTCCACAAGGGGGTATCAATGTTTCATAAACACATCTAGTTACGTATGCTCCCGTAATAGAAGATTTGGAGATACATTGTTTTTGCCGTGTCCGTCTGTCTATAATATTTGTCCGCAAAAGCTTTTCATTGATTGGTGCTATGCTTGTATTTAACAGTAAGAATACCTTTCTCTGGGTACCAACGTATTTGATCATGACCTCTTGACTTTGGAAATAGACTTTTTTTTTTACCTTTTTACCTTCATTTGGCATTTGTGTTTGACCCCCCTAATTTCAGCAGTCCGCCATTCTGAACAAAACCAGAAGTCTCTGTCGAGACTGTAGCTCTACTGGTTTGTACTTATAACAAAGGAAGAGAAAAGAAGCCATTGCCATTAGACCAAATTTGTAGGAGGAGTAGCGTTTAAAAGGAATGTCACAGAAATTTCTATTTTAAGTAACCATGGCAACACCGTTCATCGAAATCAAAAACTGATGCACTAAATTATGTATCTTAGTGTAGTCTACTTGTTTGCCAAGTTATATTGAAATCAGACCAAAACTGTAGGAGGAGTAGCATTTTTAAAAAATTGTTTACAGACAGACGGCCGCCGGACACATTACTATCGCATGAGCTCTTCTGGTCTCTGACCAGTAGAGCTAAAAATTATTAATATCCCTATTTAATTACAGTACAAATATACTAGTTAGTTAATGTCTCCTGCAAGTAATATCGAAAAATGATATTCAATAGTCCTATTTTTAAATCATTGTTACATTTACAAATTTTATTAACACAATTTGATAACATGATTTACAGACAAAATGTAAATAAATATTATGCTTGCAAAAAAGGTTAATTTTTTCGCCATTTTATTGTTTTCAGTTATAATAGCGTCGCGAAGCGACGCTCGTAACTGCGAGCTCTAACGACGACGCCTGGGCGAAGAGAAAATTCGGACTACTGCACATTCATTCGATAGAATTTTTTTCCGCAGTAATTCTGACCCACACTGCATCGTTTAGTATACAACGGTATAGCCTGGTACCCGAGGCCTTCCGAAGTGCAAGCACGTGCTTGTACTTCGGAAGGCCTCGGGTACCAGGCTAAACATGCATACGACGTCATATGACGTCAGAGTCTTAGACGCGCCGAATGTCACGTGCGGTTTGACGAGCCCGATCTAAATGAAAACTGGATAAGTACATGTATCTGCGCTCGTCCTAACGGTCGCACCGTTAACATATTACTGGTTTAAAAACAGCAGAAGTATTTTAGACGATGATGGCGTTTTCAAGAAGTCCTCACTTTTGCAGCTCGGCGTGAAGTTCGCCAACAGCCTGGTCCACTGTGCCCACCATAGCTACAAAAAATTACTTTAAACTATCGTACGATAAAAAAAATCAAACATCTGAATACCCACAATATTCAAGATTAAATTTGTAAAAGTTGATTCTGTTGATGCATTTATTTTTATTTCAAAGACATACGTTTGTCGTTACTTATTTATCAAATGAAGACGTTTTCATTTATAATTAAATTGGGCATTTGGATGAAAGGTTCGTTAAAGGTAATGCATGAAGTGATTTTTTAAGCTGAAAAAGCTTGCAAGACTCAATGGCTGGTGAAAATCATCGTTTATTTTAATTTTATTTCAAGCAGAAAATATTACTTTCATCAATTACATTAATTATCACATCAATACTGGTTTTTTTTAACATATAAGAGATTTATGTAATGGAAACATTAAGAATTGCTCAAATGTAAAATTACATGTGGCACTTGACGTCATTGAGTTTGTATACTCAGTACATGCATTTCTCCGGGGACTCAAAATCAATAGGTCAAAAAGTATGTATATTGAGGACTCTCTGTTACATGTATCTGCATGGTTTATACATAAGAATAGTACAATCCGAATCTCTTCGGTTAAAAAAAAAGTATAATATGTTGAAGCCATTAGTATATGTTTTAACCATTTAACGTTTTGCCAAATTGTACTGGTCTATATAAATACTGAAGTTATGAATGGTTCAATCATACACTTAAAACTGGAACTGGGAGAGGGGGGTGCTAGAGTCTAGAGGGGAGTAACACGTATATGTGATTTATTACAGAGATGTTTGATTTGAACATATTTTATTATGTATTGGCGAGAATTGAAGTTTCTCAAATGCAAATCAAAAACTAAGGTCAATGTCAAAATTCTTGGTATTCAAAAAGGTCAAAGGAAGGTCTTGTCACAAGCAGTGCAGATGTGACCTGTGAGATATTTAATCCCTAGCGCTAACTGTTTCAAAATTATGGTTAAGGATAAAGTTTTTTTTTTAAATGGGTCAAACTCTAAGGTCGATGTCAATGGGTCAAAAATACTTATATCAGGTCCTTTTGAAAGGTCTTGCAATCATCAACACAAGGGAAGGATCTTCTCTCGCCCTAGGACCAACTGTTCAAAAAATTTTATGCAATGGTTAAAGTTTGGTATTTTTGGTAAATTTAAAGTGGACCAAGGTCAATACTGGTAGATCAAAAAATATGTATACCAATTGAAGATCTTGTCACAAGTTATGAGTACAAAAGTGAAGTCTTGAAGCCCTGGCACCAATTGTTCAAATGTTATGCCAATGTTAAAGTTAGATATTTTTTGGTAAAAGATGGTTAAACTCCAAAGTCAAATTCAAGAGGTCAAATTTGGTGGTACGTACATAAAGAAAGATCTTGTCATAAGGATATTACACCTGTGAAATATGAAAGCCATAGTCACACCCACCCAAATGTTAGGGCGTATTTGATTTAAACATGAGCTGCATCTCTCGAGTCGGATTTCAAAATCAAACACCGCGAACACGACGCGCGTGTTGTAGAATTAGGTCACGAACATACTCTCCAATTTTACAAGAGTGAACAAGAACAAAGATGGCTGACAACATCAGCAAGGGAGGGAAAGTGATGTGAGGCAGATGTTTGGTTGAGATTTTAGAAATAAATCAACATTTTAATAAGTAATTAAGGATATTTCACAATTATTGCTGTTTTTTGAGGTCAATACAATGATTTAGCCATCTGAGGAGTACAATATTCACCGAGCCCGAAGGGCGAGGTGAATATTGTACTTCGAAGATGGCTAAATCATTGTATTGACTGAAAAAACAGCAATAATTGATTTATTATATGATTCACTGATAAAATGATACATCTCATTACTTGTTTGCATTTAAATAAGTCCTAGCCAAATACAAGAGAGAAGCAGAATTAAAATGTAAATAAACCTTACTAGTCGCATCAGTTTGAAATGTTTTTTATCAATTTTAGTTTCCATGAAAAAAAATATAATATCAGTCTTTTTTATAGGATAGATTTTAAAAGGAAGGAGTATTAACAGGGAAAACTGACTGCCAAAAAGTAAAAATTCTTGTTCAGAAAAAGTATTTAGGGGGGTCCCTGCATCCCATTTTACCATCCTCATCCGAAAATATATATTCGCTTATGTTTTGTTCACATGAAAAAAAGTCATAGCCCTTTAAATAGCTTCCCAATACAATTTGTATCAATTTGGA
>PRKT01000099.1:1182273-1190763 GCA_003671525.1 Saccostrea glomerata | reverse complement strand
CCGTTAGAACTTGAACCCGATTGAAATTAACCAGTTAATTAAAATAAAAGATCCAACATTTAGTTCCAATGAACCTTGTTTTATTTTTCTTATTTGTTTGAAAAACAAATATTTACATACTTTATATAATAAATATGATTATTACATGTAGACTGAAATTAGTTTATAAGTTCCGGGAAGGCAAAATAATAATAGTCGGGATCGGGATACAATAATTGAATTTCTATGTTTTGTGGAGAAAAAATCAACTTTAACACAAATATTTGCGAAAATTTTTATAATTTTATTTTATATTTGCATTTCTTAATGTAAGATATGAATAAATAACCCAAGTAATTGCATTAAATTCTATTATTTTATTAGCGTACTCTATCGTACTCTATCGTACTCTGTTTAGTAGTACCCATTTCAGTATGTTCAAGTTATGACCTTGAATTGTAAGGCCATAATTTTAACAGAGTAAAAATGTCATACAGTACATGTAATACATTAAAATTGATATAACCATAACTTAAAAAAATCTCTCAAAACAAAGCTGTAAAACATAGCAGTAATAAAATATTCTGTAGCATTTTCAAATCAATGTTAATCTTATAATTAATCAAATGGAACAAAAATTCTATTATACATGTACATGTATCGAGTATAAATTCAAAATGTACCTGTAGTAAAATGCTTATTAGCAAAGAAATCATCATCTTTTATTGAAACTTTTAGGCATTTGAAGGAAGATCAACCCAGATTTCCTCATCATTCCACACAAAACAGAGCAGCAGGAAAAGGAAAAGTCTTCCTAGTGCTCCCAAGTGCACATGCTGCAACCTGAAAACTGGCTCCGCCACAAGTGATGAGCAAACTAAAACCATACTGACACACACCTTACGGGAGCTGGTGCCCAAACTGTCCAGGATCTGTATTGGACAGAATCCATACAGTTCCAGCCAAATCTGGACGGCAGACAAGAAACCCCCAGGGTGGCCAGCAGAAAACGGGATCAAATGGAAGGACCCTAACAATAATCCCAAAGATTCCCTAGAAGTCCTGCAGAAGAAGATGAGTGTCCTTCTAGAAATGTGCAAGACCAAAAGCATTCCTGTGGAGTACCAGAGAGAAATAAAGGCCTACCTGAATGTTTGTGAAGACCTTAAATCCAATGACACACCAGATATTTCTTCCCTCCAGATCCTGAGACAGCAGAGGAAGAAATCCCATGAGCTGGCCCTGGCTTGCAGACATTTCTCTGAGATGGTCAAATGGCATGGAGCCCCAGAAAGATCCACATTCCTTGAAAATGAGTTGATTAACCTGTGTCTGGTATTGCAGAAGACTAATGCAGACAGGATGCTGAATGCTCAGTTTGAAGAGGTTTATTGTGCCATTGCACAGGCTGAGGTAATGGCAGATTTAATTTGTGAATGATTCTCAATGAATTCACAGCTTCATTATTGTGTAAATATGTTTCGTTATCTTTATTCATTAGGTATTATTTATGCTATGTTATTAATATATTTGTGACCATTCATTTAAAGCCAAAAAAAATTAAAACGCGTACAGCACCATGGAAAGGCAGATGATGTGACATCCAAAATAAGACACATGACTATAAATTAGGGATGTCAAAATTGTCAATAATTGATATTCGAATATTCGATAGTAGTATTCGAATATATTCGAATATTCGATAAAATAAATACATCATGCATTATAAAATGTATATATCTTCACTCTTTTGTCAAGCAATGTATACATTTTTTGTCATAATTTTGGAATAAAATTTCATGTAGAGTTTTGTTAATGCACTTTAATTATATTCTTAAAATATTTTACAGAATATATGAAGAGTCTATATCCAAAATGTAATAAAAAAAATTTGCCCCCGAAAATTCAAAAGATTCTTATAATAAGTTCCAGATTAGTTAATCATCTTACCAAAGTGTACACTGATAACCCTACAGATTTATACCACACGGAACAATTATCTAATGGAGAAACATTAAACGCAATTACTTTTAGCTAATTAATTTCCTGATAATGATTTTAAATAATTTATACATAAACAAAAATGTGTCCTTTCAACAATACAAACTAATAAATAAATAAATGATAAATAAATAAATTAACACTGTTATACCTCTAATTAAATGATCAAATGAATAATCTATATTTTCTTAATAGAAACACTCTTCACACCTTTAAGGTAATCCAAGAGGAGTGTCTTTTAATTTTGTTTTAAATAAAATCGTACTATTGGTCAACGATGAGAATTTGATTCAATTTCTGATAAAACTTCAGTTTTTGCCAGATTTTTTGTTCTTTTTGGTGCTTGTATACTTAAAATCCGAATATTCGAATCATGAATTTATATTCGAATATCAACTCATCGAATGAATATTCGAATATTCGTTGACATCCCTACTATAAATAAACATCTTGATATACATGTGCATAACGAATCTTTAATATCAGTCTAATTGAGCATTATAAAATGTACTTCTACATTATCATGTAATATTACTCAGGGAACCCATGAATCCCCCGGAGAGTTTATGGAGCAGTTTACCTCCAGCACTCGAGGGCCTGCAGAGAGAGTGGTCCAGATGCCACAGTTTAACTTGGGCAACTGTGGATCCCTGGAGAGAGCTGCATTCCAGAGTAACCACATGGCGGCCTCCCTTCCTCCCGTGCATTCCCAGGTGACCACATGCAGATTCCCAAACTTTAACAGTATGGAGGTCAGTTCACGCTTCATTTGTTTGGTCATAGTACAAGTATTAGACTATTAGTAAGATAGATGAAGATTAAATAGTGACATAATCTACTTGTGAAGATGAAATCCATTAGATATATGCATTCACTTCTCCTTTATAATGATTCTATCAAGAAACACTAGGTCTAGTATGTGTCCAGAATTTAAGTAGAGTAAAATTTCTTTAAATTATATGTAACACCTTTTATTAATCATTTTTGTGAAAATTTTTAGGTCACAATGACAGATACTTCAGAGTTCCACAATTCACATGACATGGAATACCAAATGGATTACATGGATTGCGACAAGAGACCAGTGAGCGCTAACAGAATGATGATAAACAAGAGAGTCCGCGGAAACAGATACTCCGAGGATATGATCCTTAATTAAGGAAATTTACACTGAAAGACAAGGTGAAAAAATGGATAGATTTACAGAGGGTTGATTTCAGAACTGTTGTTATGTCTTAAAGTTAAGCTTAAAATTTTACTATTTACTATTCTTGCACTTTTGTTATGCAGGCACATGTACTCATTTACGCAACACTTTTTTAAAGACATATTTCAACACATTTTGAGCTTACTTTTTTTTCTTGCAAATTGCAAAATTAAATATCATATTTGTGCTTATAACCATAATGTCTCATTTCCTCTTGTCTTGTGTTATTATTTGATTGTTTGAAGTTTTTTAACAAGGTCTCTTGTTTAAGTTTTCCATACTGGAATATTTCATGATCTATTGCTACTTTTTAGGAGCATCCTCTTGTTAAAAAAAAATGCTTCTCTGTACAATTGTTGAAATGAAGTGACAATGAATAATTACATAAAATGTAGATTCTTCAATATAATTCAGACAAATTTTAAGGAGATATATGTACAGGGCATTTTGTTTCATTAATTGTGTTTTATTTTGTCAGAAACTTGTATCTATTGAATATGGAATTTAATAGAAAAAAATGTCATTAAAACTGAAAGAAATCACTGTTTTAAAAATATATACCGGTATATTAGTTTGTTAATATTGAGAGTATTTTTTAATGTGATCTCTATAAACAGTAATTTTACAAATAATGGAGAGATTTTGTAATACAGAGAAAATATATTTATTTAATGGTTGGTATTTTGTTGATTTCATTATATATCATCTTTAAGGATGACGTTTGTTTTGTTTTCGTGACAGACAAAAGGTTTTCATGTTCATATATTTTTTCACATGATTCATTTGTCATTGTTACAGTTAAAAAAAAACTTCTCTAGTCTAGAACTTAATTTAATACTTTCTATTCAATCATAGATTTGTTTTTAAGTGTAGCATTTTCAAAACTGTACTATAGATAAAATACTGTATTTCCTTCTCAAAAGAATTTTTTTTTCTGTGTAATATTTATCAGTGCATTAATTCACTGAAGCATAATGGCAACTTTTTTTGTTTTGATAACTTGTTGGATATTCTGTGATTACTTGTGCAATATTAGGGACTTATTGTTGACTAGATAAGTGAAAATTAGTTGATATTTAGATTCCATCCAATTTATTAAAATCTGCAAAGGAACCATGATTAGAAAAGCATAATTTTGGTTATGATTTAGTATATTTTGAAAAGACCTAAAAAGATAAACTTATAATTATAAAGTAGAAAGTCATATTCGGCAATCATTTTGGATTTGTTAATTAGCTTACTTGTATTCATTTCAATTCTTGGCAATACGTAGTTGATTATAAATACGAATCTTTTTAACTATGTTATTTTTTTTTAACTTAAGCTATAAATAACATAAGATACTATGATGAAAGTCTATTAAATTTAATATTTGAAAATATAAAATGAGAGTAGAAATTTTAAACATAATTACATAATGTAAAGGTATTCTTTTGTGAAACAACTTGCAAGTGAAAAGTCAATTTTTAGACTATATAAGGTAATGTTTAGAATCGCTCCACATCGCTGCATATTTATTTCTCATTCAGCCCTCATCAGATACACTTTATTCATAATTCTTTTTTAGTGAGCTTTGAAAACAGAAGAATTGTAGATATTTTTTTTCTTGTACAAAAATAGTGCTACTTTTTATTTCCTCACACTCACTAAATGTTGTTCTATTTTATAAAATGTATTGAGTGTTGCTTGTTATTTTACACTATGGCTATAAATATCTATGAATATTGTGGTGAGGAAAAAATCCTTTAGAATGAAGAGAGGTGATAAACAAGAAGAGTTGTTTTGTAGGGATCAGAAATTTTATATATTTATATGAATCACCAATCTTAAATAAATAGTTTAGCGAGTTATATTTGTATTTTCCCAAGTCCAACCTAGCATTTACTAGGTGTATTTATGTAGAGATGTATTTTCATTATAAATTGCTTTGTTTTGCAATGCTGTAAATACATATATACTCATTTAGTGCTCTTGATACATTTTTTCACCAAAGTACAATATTTTTATTTCATATATTTTGTAGTGTCTTGATCATTTTAACAAGTTTATTTTTTTGCTCACCTTTACTAAGTGCAATCTTAAAAGTTTGCAGCACAGTTCCTTTTTCCCAATTATCACAAAGAAATACTCTGAACTTGGAAACTTTGATCAGTATTCTATTTTTCAGTATTTTCATTTACCTTAAAAGTAAGGTTTCATTAAAGAAAATATATATATATTAGTAATACAGAAATTACATTTTATTGATCAAAATATTGTAAAATTTTTAATGAAAAAGAAAACAAAGAAATAGGGCTTTTCAGCTTCTAAGAGCACAAAAAATAACAAGTGGTTAAAATTTTGGGGGTTTTGTGCATCAAATCAAAATGAGTTTTTCTTTTAGTTATGAGGTTTGAATTCTGTATCAAGTACATGTATGAAACTTTTTTTTCCTGCAACTTGTACAGTGAATCAACTTTTATACATGAGGTTGACATTTCAAATGTATCAAGGCTTATTGTATAATGGTTGAATGTGCTGATGTAAGATTAACAATAGAATAACACTTTTATAATATACAGCATATATATTTATATTTATTAAGTAAACCAATGTTTAATATGTAAATTGCCTTTTTCACACATTCCAATGATGACAGTAATACCTACTAAAACTTAAAGCCCTTTTTTTTTTCCCTTTATTTCTTGAAAGAATTTCAAATTTCTAAGAAGATTCCAAAGATATTTTATTAGATTTCATGTTTTGGGCAAAAGTATATTGTCATATTTTGAAATACTCATATGACCTGAGTATACAATTTTGTAAATGCCATTTATGAAGCAAAAGTTTGCAATGTATGTACACTGTTTATTAAAGAAATTTTAAGATTTTTAAATTAAAAGATTTTTTTTAAAGATTGTTGCACAAAATACTATAATGATCTGAATAATTCCTATATATTGTACAGAAATGTATATGTGTTTATATTAACATCTTCATTTAGAAGATGTCAGAAAACTACTCTATCAAATTACATATGCATTGATTAGTTGAACAAACTAAGCCTTACTTTCACTATTTATTTAATGATTTGTAAGGTTAAAATTTGATAAATTTG
The DNA here is from genome assembly GCA_003671525.1 of Saccostrea glomerata. Lineage (NCBI taxonomy): Eukaryota > Metazoa > Mollusca > Bivalvia > Ostreida > Ostreidae > Saccostrea > Saccostrea glomerata. The sequence continues at coordinate 1,184,479 of PRKT01000099.1, read as the reverse complement.
ACATGTCAAAGTATACACTTAATTTTTATATATTTCCTGAAAAGAAAGGGTAAAATGAACAAGTAATAGCTATATTTGATGTATGAAATAGGAGAATTGCATATAATTTCCTTGATTTATATTTACTCTTAAGCAATTTTGACATGTCAAAGAGCTGTATGTAAAAAACTCTGTGATGTTGCCCCCAGTATTTTCTATGCTACCCCACCACAACCTACCATTTTAAAACTTGATCCTGTTATAGACATTGTCCCCATGCCGTCAGTGTTTAAATTTGTTTTATTAAAAGTATCAATAAAATTAAACAAAAACAACTTGTTCTGTTAATGAAAATACCTGTATTTCATCAAGCATGAGATAAAGAGTTACCATGCATAAGCAATAAGCAATACTAATGTGATAAGTTTTGAGGGTGGGGGGATTATGCCCCAGCTGTACACTAGAAGCAGGGATGTGTTAGGTCTGCTTGTAACTATAATTTCTGGAAGAAAAAAGTGTAATGGCTTTTGCATTTAATGAATTTTTTTTAAAATCACTGTCATTTAAAGGAGACATATATTGTTTCTTGGGTCAGTGGGTCAATGTCAGAATTTGCATAAAATGGTTTTAGATAATAACTTAAGTTCTTTTAGGTGATTTTCAACGAAGGATTTTCAGAAGACCTTTATTGAATTTTATGTTGAAAATCCAATTGAAATTGCTTTTAGAAGATTTTTCTTTTTAGAACTGGAAGTGACCTTGACCTTTTAACCTCAAAAACCAACAAGGGTCTTTTTGGTTATATGCACTGGAATTGAGTTTGGGATATTTAAGGTAATGTAGGGGGGAAATACTGCAGTAGTCCTTACGCAGTACATGCTTCAGTTGATCATGCATAGACCTAAATTGAAGGGATTCAATTTAGGTCTATGAGTTGATGTACCTGACATTTGACCTCAAAATCAATAGAGGTCTTTTCAGGCCATAAGGATTCGTTATATGAAATGTAATTGCTCAAAGGCTTTTTATTATGGAACTTGAATCTTGGCTTGTAAACATGTATGAACCTAGTGTTGTGTAATATGAATAATTTCTTTACATATCAACCACAGGCACCTTTTTTGGAAATAAAATTTGTAACCAAAAGTACAATGTATAATAATAACATATTATTGGTTATAATTATACTTTGGGTCAAAAAATTATTTCCGAAACAAGTGCCTGTGGGCAAGACGGACAGACCAATATTGATAACCCCGCTTCCAATGAAACAAGGGATACACAAATGTATAATTATGATCGGGCTCGGTGTCATTTTCCCATAAAATCTGCAATCGGCAACCCTCGACTGACTCCCCTAAGCGAGGTACGAGTCGCTCAAGGAGCTCCGAGTGTAAATTCCGAGAAACTACTTTCATTTTCGAATTCTTTTTTTCAGACCGATTTTCAGAAATCAACATGGCATATTGAAGTATTATATGGTATACTGACCTATAAAGACCATTTTAAGCTACAGTGTATATGCTAAGAATGTATATAGGAACCACTTCCACGCGCTGACAGTTATTGGGGGAGGTGTTCACAAGAAATCAAACTTTGGAAGTTCATCAGTTCATGATCAGAAAGCGATAAAAGGTTAGTTTATAATAATATTACATAGCCGCTAGGTTTCAGGATATTGTTGTTTGTGTATTAATTTAATATGGGTTTTAAGATCACCTGAAATGAAAGATCAAGGCTTTAAGATATAATGTTTTGTGTATTTTGTGGGGTTTTAGCTCACCTGAACTGAAAGTTCAACTACACGGTCCTACTAAACAGAGTACGCTAGTACGATAGAGTGCTTTAGAGTACGCTGGTAATATTTTATAATTTAATGCAATTTAACCAACTTTTATATGTTTACTACTTAAGTTGAACATATTGAATATATATTTAAAATAAAATTTGTATGTTTTTTTTTTATTTTAGGAGTTATTTCAATTTTTGATTTCACGTTACGGTTTATTGTTTAATTTAACTTAAACTTGTTGAAATGTCTCATTGTTGAATGTGCAAAATATTAACACATGCAATTAATTTAATATTTGATAAAAATTAGATGTAAGTATTAGTAAGTAAGTCTAAAACAAAAAAAGTAATTGAGATTGGGGTATTATTAATCTTTAACAGTTTAATGCGTTGAATTATGGATGTCATTTTCTTGTCAAAATATCGCTAAAAACTA
>PRKT01000099.1:1167273-1177273 GCA_003671525.1 Saccostrea glomerata | reverse complement strand
TCATCTCCTACAGCAGTGAGGATGAAGACTGGGTGAAGGACGAATTGTTGGGGAACCTGGAGAAGGCAGGATACAGAGTCTACATTGACTTCAAAGACTTCGTACCAGGTGACAAGAAAAATATTCAAACACTCTCAGTAGAATAATATTGTAATGAAATGCTTAACCTGTAAATATTCTAAATTACAAGAAAGTACTTCCATATGTTTTACACTTGCGTACACTTTAAAACTTGTTTTGCATCTTTGTTTCTATAGGAATGGCAATTGCTGAAAATGTACTGGATGCAGTCTATAAAAGCAGAAAGACAATAATAGTCATGTCCAAGAACTTTCTGAAGTCTATGTGGGGGCAGTACGAGTTACAACAGGCACACAACAAGGCCATTGTCAAGGTTTGTACAATGTCATGTATTTATTTGAGAGCATTTGGATCATAAACATGACTATGACTCAAATTCAGTTAAGAAATCACAATCAGAAATAGACAGAATAAATCTTCTTTAAATAAATGGACTTTTGTTTCTTACAGAGAGATGATGTGTTGGTTTTGATCAAATATGGGAAGTGTAAGGTACCAGGCAAGCTGATGGGAAAGACATTCTTAGACTGGACAGACAGCAGTGTAAAGCCCCACTTCTGGAGCAGGCTGGCAGATTTCCTGGGAAAGCCTGGAAATTTCCGCGACAGTCTGGAGTCCTCAGAGGAGAAGACAGAGGATCATGGGAAGGACGTTATCACCAATAAACTGACAAGGATGACTTCTGACTACGACAGTGACTTTGTGGACATGGAGAGTTCTGACGATGTGTTCCTGTCGTCTGGTTCAGAGAGAATGTTAGGGATACAGAAGCAGAAGATACTGACTGAGGACAGTGTGTCGTCTGCTGTTACACGTAACAGAGTGAGTACAGAGACCAGCTCCAGGGTCAGCTGTGATGATGAATTCCAGAGGTTGATTCCTTAATTATGCAAATAATTTATGCAATAAGTTATCTGTGATAGCATTTCAGAGGTGTTTTTTATGTGATAGACTAAAACTGTGGCGGAGTTCTTTTGAATTGGTAACATGTAATTGTGTAGTATATAGATTAGTTATCTAGGTGTTAAAGCTTTAATTGACAAGGAGTAAGATCAGATTAAGATTGGTTAACTGTCAGTGACAAACTTGTTTGAAATTGTGGGGAAAGGGATGTCACAAAAACATGAATAAGAAAGTTTGTGTGTGGTTTTTGCAGCAGGTTTTTACATTTAAGGTTTTTTTTTTTTTTAAAGAAAACATATTCAGTTTTTAATACAAACAAGAAAATTTATCTTTTTGAACCCTGAGTGTATGATTATACAGAATTGTGCTATAATTGTTTCACAAAAAGTGTGAAGACAGGTATACTTGTATTTTATTTTAAATTGTCAAATATCAAACCATTTTTTTTCTTTGATTTGGCATTTCTTCCCCACTTTTACAGGTAATAACATTCTACCAAAGACTAAAGCATAATATTTTTACTAATATAATTTAATACTCCATTTTTATGTAAGCATTATTTTGATAGGTTCTATTTTAGGGGGGGGGGAGTGTTTGTGTGGATTTTGGAAGTGTTTAGTGAGATTTTATAGTTATCTTCCTATCAGATTTTCAGAATGCCATGTTAGCAACATGAGCAAGGACTTAATTTTGGTATAAATGGGAGAGTTGAGAGTGCTAAAATTTATTATTGTCAATAACTAAATCAGCATCAGAAATGATAGTCCCCTTTCTTAACAAAATAACATGACTATATTGCTTTTTGCTAAAATTATGTACTGTAAGGAAAATGGCAAAAAAACTTTTTTCTCTACATTTCCATTGATGTGGTTCTTAAATTTTTGAAAACCTTTTTGATATTAAAATGTAACCTCTGTGATTGAATGTTAAAGAACATTGGGGATATTTTTTGTATCAAATATTTGTCTGATAATTTTTCATTCACTTATATATATTTTTATATATGTATTACCCAAAAACATTCCTTAACCATGACATATTTGACAATACATTGTATATTGTAAAAATCATTTTGTTCATTCATAAAATTACATGCCTGACAATTTTTGTCATGGGCATTTTATGTGTTGTGTAGTTAAATGGCATCAGTATTGTTTATACTGACATGTATTTTATTCTAAAAAAGTTTTACACATTTACCTTTGAGAATTGAGAAATTCTCCTCTACAATTGACAATAAATGCATTAAATGACAAATTTATATTTTCATTTCTCGTAAATCATACTAATGTTAGCCAAAAGTACATGTATTCTCTTGCCAATTTTATTGTAATAAATATGTTATACATGTATATAGTAGTTGAAAAAGTAGTCTTCAAAATTCAGGATTTCTGATTTTTATTAAACTTAAATCAAATTTATATCATGTTCAAAAATACTTTCCATTTGGCAATTTTGTCAAATTCAGTGTTGTCAGGTGCAGTAACAGCAAAATGTCAATCACAGTGAACTTTCATTACACTGTGTACTATAGTTGAACGCATCTAGCACAGAAAGTGCCAAGTGAGTCTATTTTATCCTCCGTGTTGTCATCTTCAGTGTTGTCATCTTCAGTGTGCTATCTTCAGTATTGTCATCTTCAGTGTGCTATCTTCAGTGTTGTCATCCTCAGTGTGCTATCTTCAGTGTCATGCTCAGTGTTGTCATCATCAGTGTTGCCATCCTCCATGTTGTCATCTTCAGTGTTGTCATCCTCAGTGTTTCCATTCTCCATGTTGTTTTCTTCATTGTTGTCATTTCCAGTGTTGTCATCTTCAGTGTTTCCACCCTCTATGTTGTCATCTTCAGTGTTGTCACCTTCAGTGTGCTATCATCAGTGTCATCATTTCCATTTTTCCATCCTCCATGTCATCTTCAGTGATTCCATCCTCCATGTTGTCATCTTCAGTGTTGTTATCCTCAGTGTTGTCACCTTCAGTGTTGTCATCTGTTGTCATCCCCAGTGTTCTCATCTCCAATGTTGTCATCTTCACTTGTAAATAGATCCTTCTGAAGTTGATGTGAGGCATGTCATTTACAGTGGTTTACTTTTCTAAAATGGGTTATTGTTCAATATTATAAATGGAACGTAACGGATGTTGTGCATTCATGTGGAGGGGGTTGAGGGGTTCAGAATCAGATTCGCAAAACTGCAAGGTCTGAAAACAATTAGGCTGGCAAGATCTAGTTCCATGCAAAATCTCATAAAAATCTGCAATAATATTGGTTTAAAAGCCTTGAAATGTTTTTTTTTTTTAAATTTGCATTTCTAGCTCACCTAAACCAACGGCTCAAATGAACTTTTCAGATTGAAGAAGCTGTTCACATTTTGCCATAATTAACCACTGACGAACTTAAAAAAAAACAATGTGTTCATCATAAAAAGATTCAAGGAAAAATGATCTGATCAGAAAAGGGCATGATTAGTCATATGAACATACATGCATTCTCACTCAGTTACTTACAATAAACATCTTTTAAAGATTGCCAACACTAGTTCTAAACATTGAGGACTTTAAGTATGTCAAGTAATTGTAACCTTATCAAAAGTCCATATGTCCAGAACTTATGAACTTTTCGCACTGATGTAATCAACTGTACTTTTCTATCAGTTACTCAGTACATCACAATCGACTGCACCTTTAATTAAAATTGCAAATTTGAGAAGTCAAAGTGAATTTTAAAAAATATAACAAATAACTTTGTCGATTGAAGAGTTCTGATTCTAGTCTCAAATTACACGTTGGTAAAGAACTGAGTAAGGAAAGGCAGCGCTCATATTTGTTATCCGCCACCCTCTAGGTTTTCCCCACTTTTATTAAATCAGATCTTTTTCACATATATAACGCGATGTTCCCTGCATGTCTTTGTGACTTCCCCACTTGTAATCCCCCACGTAATGTCCCGGAAGGAAGATTAGCCCAAAGTTCTGCTCTCCCGGGTTGTCCGGTTCGTTGGTTCCCCAGTTTGTGTAATTAACTGGTACCCCATCGCTCCACTGCCACTGTCCCTGTACTAAGTGAGCACCGATATAGTACCCCCACACATAATCTGTGGAGAAAAATAACTATAGATTGTATAGTATGTACACAGTCAGATATGCTAGAATATTCACAATAAGAAAATATTGACAAATCATTTTGTAACAAAATTTCTCCCCTTCTGTGACTGTTAAACCAATTGAATTTCCTTGGCAATGTGTATGGAATGTAAAGGTTTCGATGCCTTCTGTCTTTGCAGTAGAGAACTTATGTTTGAGGTTTTATGAAGACTGTCAATATTCTTTAGAATGATTCCACAAGTCACGGAAGAAAAACAATAAACAAAATTATTGGCGTCTTGGACATAAAACCATTTCGGGAGAGGGGGGGGGGGGCTTGATTCTTCTTTGAACGTAATATATACCTCGTAAAGGTTTTACAATAATCTGCTTACTAGCTAAAAGGATATAAATTGGTTTAGTTGTTGCATTCATGATATGCTTTTATGAATAATTTACAAGGTGGGGAACCTGTGAGTTTGCGGAAAGTGAATTTTTGAAAAAATTGACTATATTCTGCACCACACGGTTGCTTATTTGCTATCAAATATTCGTCGTATTGCTTACTTACTTGGCATTTGATTATTATCTACTAGAGGTTGAATGGAGCTCCGAATGAAATTTTCCTCTAGCTGGTCTTCAATCTTTACCAAGTAGCCTCCCTTTACTTTACAGATCTGACCGGCCTCTCTCCAGTATTTTATTTCGGTGGAGAAGTAGTAGCAATGGTTCAAGTACTGCTTGAAATCAGCGGGGCATTCTGAAATAATATCAATGCGTTTCCTCAGTCAATCAAGTGCTCTAGAAATGGATAAAAATGCTTCAGTCTCAAATAGCTTTCGCGGGTTAAGCAATTTTTATTCGGCAAAGCTGCATTAACATCAATCCCCATACTGTGACAACCAAAAAAAGCAATTTATTGTTAAAGTTTCAACGTGTGTTTTTAGATAACCGAACAATTGTACAACATTCATTTGACAGTCTTCAAAAAAAGGTTGCTCACTAGGTGTCGCTGTAGTAGTTGACATCGTTGTTGTTGTTGTTGGGGTAACTGTGCTAGTAGTTGTTGCTGATGTTGTGGAAGTTGTCGCTGATGTTGTAGGTGAAGTCGGGGTACTCGCTGTTGTAGAGGATTGTGTTGATGTGGGTGTTGTTGTAGTGGAAGTTGTTGATGTTATATTGGTTGTTGTTGCTGTAGATGACGCCATTGAAGAAGATGCGGATGTTGATGTTGGTGAAGCCGTCGTTGAAGCCGCATGAGAGTGCGCCATGGAACAATTACGGTTACACATATCGTTCGGACAACAGGTGAAGCAGAATCCAGCACGCTTCTCCACTTCTCTGGGGGCTAAGTTGTAGTTGTGCTCGCTCATCCTTCTACCAACCACAGCGTGGCCCGATGCTTGGCATGTCTGAAGTGGTAGGAGATCCATTCTGCAGTTAATCTAGCGTAGGGATTTTTATCCCTGAGACTTTGCATGTTAGCATGCAGATCTTTGTAACTTTTTCAATTTAATAATTAACTCCAAATAGTGCCTTATTCATCAGAGATATACATAACATACCGATTTGCGGACGCACCCTGTAGTATAGGCCAAATCATAGTGAACCCCAGGTGCTCGCATGATGTGACATTCCTATGTAACATTTGAAGAAAAAAATAAGATTTGGAAATACAGTTGAAATTGGGATTAATATTTTTAAAACTGAATCAAATCTTATGATAAATTATGGTCTTTTGAATTGTCTTTGAACTCTTACACAATCTTCGGGACACACGGTCACTTTGTTGCATCCATCCTCAATCTGTTGTTGAAAACAATTGTAACAAATTGGTCCTCTTTTGCCCATAGGAGGGAGGGCTAAACTCAAAGCAAGAACGGGTGAATATTACGATCATTATTTTGGGGAAATGGGGTTTAAGCAAGATTTATGTAAGCAGCAAACCTGCAAGTAAAATCTACTTACGCGGTTGTCCACATCCTCCGTAATTACAGTGGTCAGAATTGCAGCATTCCTCACAGGTTTTGATCTCTCCCCCCTCCCCGACTTGTCTTCTCTCCCCGGGGGCATCACGCTTACCACTCAGTCCACAAATCTATTTTGTAGAAGTTTTATGTTAAAATACAGCTCTACCGTTTTTCAGTTCTGATTAAATAACAGGGGAAAATGGTTTTAATTTATTTATTTTATTTCTTTTGTTGTTGTTGATGTTGAATTCTTACAGATTTTGACCGACAACCGCTCCTGTAGAAAATATGACCGTCTGGCGTTATGAACTGGTCAATGTAACAAATCTGTTCTCAAACAAAAATTTATTTCAATTAATCAAAAAATTGATTACACCAAAACATGATTTTTATAGAATTAAAATGAGCGTTATTTCTACCTTCATGTAGTGTCACATTTCTGTATTCTATACATGTACGTACATTTTTAAAAGTTTCACGTCAAATTCTAAATATCAAGAAAGTAGCAAAACAGAGCAAGAACTTGAAGGGTACTAGTTTATAATATAGAAATCCAGAAAATACAGTCGAACGTCGTTATGTCGAACTCGTATTGATTATGAATTGGGAAAAAGAGTGAATATCAAACCTCATGATCCCCACATTGTGTTACAAACGGACAATCCCGAGGGTATGCGATTCTGTCCGGACAGGAAAAACAAGAAATAGCAGCCAAAGATCCTAATAGAAGAGACATATTCTGTATCAAAATACTGGGATTTGTAAAAAAAAAAAATTTCAATAATTCTGCTTCATGAATTTTTTTTTACAAGTTATTGAAAGTAAACTGTAAAAGTGTGGCTCTCTTATAATATTTTTTGCCCATTTTTTTTTTATTTGACCATGCAATCTTCATTAAAAGCTTCGAAAAAAATCATTTCCACTAAATATCAACCTGCTATATAGATAAACAATCGCTTGTACCTTCCAGCCCAGCATTGAAGATTAATGTTTTAATTCCGGTATAACACATACCTTTGACTGGGTTAAGGAATAACTTTGGTTCACATAAAATATTCTCTGATACAAACTTTATTATTAATTTTGAAGTGTAAAACAAGTTTTTTTTAAAGGGTTTGTGAAACAGTTGCCTGAATAAAACGAAACACAGAATATAGGGTAAAAAAATCTTAAATTGTTGTTTTGATTTGGAACAGTTATACATTTTTTTTCAAAGGAAGACTAGTCTATATTTTATTTAATTCAAAACATTAGCAAAAAAAAATCATTACGAGTTAAAGTTGGGACATTCGATGAAAAATTCAACTTTGTTATCAAAATTGAACAAATTCAAGAAAAAAAAACATGATAGTAAATAAACATTACGGGTTGATAAATGTTAAAAAGTCCGAATCTGTATCATTCCCACTCTTGAATTTTCTTTCTAAAATGCATACTTTTCTGGTATATTGAGTCAACGACCGGTGAAGGACTTATTTCACTCAGTAACTTTGAATGAAAACATTGTGGATAACAGTAAAGAAGTGAAATACCTTGAAAAATCGTTGTAAAAATAAGCGAAAGGATAGAGACGTCTGTAAAATATAAAATGAATATTATGGAAATAAAGTAGAAACATAAATTTAATTAAATACTTCCTAAAATGGACAACGATTATGTTGAAACTTACTATGTTTCATGGTGTTCAATTCTAGGTCACAGTAAAGAGAGAAGAATTTACGTCAATGTCTTATCTCAAATAGGAATTCATGACCTCCAAATAGTGGAAGTATATGATTAATATACAGTATATATATATTGTCTTCTGAGCGATGTGGGTACATGCAGTGCAAGAACTAAATATGTACTAAATAATTTTTTCGTAAAAATGGTGTTTCTAAAATAAATCGTAAATTTTACTCTTTTTTTATTTTTTAGTTAAATAATTCACAAAAAAATGGAAAATGTTTTTACATATATATGATAGTGGCTTACACTTTGCTAGACTTTTTCTGCATTTTTCTATGAAATTTAAATTTTACATACTGTATATAGGCAAAATACGATACGATTATGAATGTGAAAGAAAGAATTTTTTGCCTCTTACCTTAAACAAATTTTCGAAAAACATCATTTTCAATTTTTTTTTTATTATGCAGATTTTTATATATGTATATAAGAATTTAAAAATTCTCTTTTCAAAAAAGAGCGATAACTTTATTTTGGAAACACTCAAAAATGTCAATACTGAAATAACACCGGTGTAAACTATTGCAAATAAAGTCTTCCTTTCGTTTAAAAAACACAAACTTTAAATAGCTTTGCTAAACGTGAAAAATGTAGACAGGAAATGAGATAGCGTTTGGAGTTCTTTATTAGAATGCAATAAAATTCATTCATCGTGCAATAGACATATTTTGACTAACTTTTTTCCCCATTGCTAATAAATACTAGTATTCTACAAAACCTGTATCTAGTATGTATATCGTCACAATGATATCAGGAACTGAACTTTGGCAGAATATTTTACATAACACTCAACTTGACAGTATACTAATGACTAGTATAACGTTAACAGAGTACCGGAAAATAGTAAACAGTAAATACTTGTTTAGCGAGTACGTACGCGTGGCTCAGATATTTCAAGTTGAATTAAAAATGTTAACTTACATGTAACGAAAGTTCAAAAATATAAATATGTATTCCATTGAGATAAAAAAATACTTTGTTGAGGTGTGAAATTTTGTTGTGAACTTTTGTGGAAAATAAATTATTTGATCAAGTAACAGACTGCAGCATAAACAACAACAAAAATGGATTACATTATGTCATTTATTCAATTTACATGATAAAAGATGTGTTTGTGAAACACTGCATGCCCCTGTATGGCAAGGGTTGGATTTTTTCAAATGCAAGTCAGAATCTAAGATCATGGTCAAAAGGTCAAAACTGTTGGTATTCAAAGTAAGATCTTTCATAAGTTACTGAGTACATATATATATGAAAACCAAAGTACAAACTGTTCAAAAGTTATGGCCGAGGTCAATTTTTTGAAAGTGGGTCAAATTCTTAAGGTCAAGGTTTAAAGGTCAAATTTGTTTGACATGAGGGGTCTTGTCACAAGGAATACACATGTGAAATATTAAAACCCTAGCACTAACTATTCAAAAGTTATAATCAAGGTTAAAAATTGGTAATATTTTTTTTTAAAGTGGATCAAACTCGAGAACCAAGGTCAAGATTTCAGATTTAATGGTACAAAAAAAGGTCTTGTCAGAAGGATTTCGAATACACCTGTAAAATAAGAATGCCATATCTCCATTCACTCAAAAGTTATAGGCAAGGTTAAAGTGTTTTTTGCGGACAGACAGATTAACGAAGAGGCAGACGGACTGACAAACAGGACCAAAAACTATATGCCCCCGGATCTTCTATTACGGGGGCAAAAAATCACATTTTTATACAAACTTCTTCAATTGTATTCATTGAATTTTAATTAAAGCAGTCAAATGATTAAATACGTGTATGTACAATGCATGTATACGCAATGAAAATAAATTCTTGAGCATTGCGAATATTTGTGATATATCATATTGAGCTAAGACTTTTTCTTACGTTGTAAATGTACAGTTCATTGAAAATGTTAATACTCTTAGGTGGAAGTTGTTTAACATTTAGTCTTGTATAACAAGAATATTAAAAGAACACATATAGATGCACATACATTCGTTCTGGAGCAATTTTTATCCCTTAAGGATAATTTTCAACATCATTCTGGACTTAAATGTACAGGTGTTTATTTAAAATGATTATTATGTTTTTAAAAAAATATTAATTCCTGTAAAATTAACAATTGCAGAATATCTTACTGTGCAGATTGAACTTGACAAAAACACCTGTTTACTTGACAATGGTTATTGGAAGTACCGGCCATTAGTCCCAGTACTAGTTATCTCCCTTAGCAGAAGGTCAATGAACCTGAATACTT
>PRKT01000099.1:1143392-1166010 GCA_003671525.1 Saccostrea glomerata | reverse complement strand
CCCCCCCCCCCCCCCCCCCCCCAAAAAAAAGAGAGAGAAATCAGATGAAGGATTGCTGTTTTTACATTTCGTTGCGTGTAGAAGTCATTGTTCAAAGTGAAACAAAGCGCGGTAATCGGTGTTTAATACCAGAGAGTCGCAGAAAAGCAAGTACTAGTAATAAATTCGCAGAATAGTAGTATGATTTGTCACAGGGAAAACAGGATTTTTTGCGGAAAAGCAGTTTCGAATCTCGGAAAGTGAAACTGTGAATTTAAGATAAATATCTCCCTTTGAAAGGACATGATTTCAGAATAGATTTCAAAACTCCTAAATGAAAGCACCGGTTCTTCTAATTTTAACAGGACCGTTTTACAGCTGATCATTTTCTATACTGTCTTCAACAAGTTGTCTCTCTGTTTCTTCTTTTCCATTGATTTCTTCCACAACTACTTTTCGGACTCTGTCAATGTCAAAAAAAAATATATGATTACCGAGATCAGAAACACACTGAGGTAGGTATTTGATATGTATTTGAGAAAGAAAAGAAAACAGCAGAAAATCATCCACGCATGCGCACATCCTTGCAGAATTATGTTACCTTCCAAAATTGATTCCATCCTCAATTGTCTCTGGTAATTTCTGGTTCAAAGTTTCTGGTAAATAAAGGCACATAATACCGGCAGCTACAGAGGCAGCCCCAAAAATAACCAGCGGTAACGCCTCCCCGAGGGAGCCCTCTATAGACATACCCTGTAAAAAACGATTTTAAGTTGGTAAGCAGGTACTGGGTACCGTAAATTCCTATATATACGTATGGAATTAATTATCGCGTAAACTCGCGAGAAGCACCACTTATGCATAAAATGGCCCTGTACTTATATCAAATAAATAACTATCACCCTCTTTTCCATTTTATATGTCAAAATAAAGTAGACACTTGGTGCTTTCATTTTCTAAAAAAAAATCGTTTTGAGAATCCAGATATTGGAAAACAGGTTTTAGAAATTGCAATGTTCTTGAAATTTGCAGAAAACATGCGTATTTGACTACCTTCAGCAAAGAATTAAAATATGAGCACAGCCCACGATCCAAAAAATAAAACATGGTTTTTGATCTTCAGAAACAGAGCTTTCATTATGTATTTGCATATTTTGGATCAGAGGTTGTGCTCTATATGAAATATTGAAAAAATGGTTCAATTTTAGTCCATTTTCAAAGGAATTTACACGATATGGGGGAAATGACGCATTTATGACGTCATAATGCATTGACTAGATGGAAAATTAACAAATACGTGGTCACCAACACTCCAAGTGATAAATACTGCATTTGCAACCTAAACTGAGCGGTTTTTAATTTTTCGTAAATTCTCAGGGCCAAATAAGGCCCAACCTGGCTCTTGCTCTTACTAGCCTTTATTCTCGCAATTTTAAGTTGAAGAGCCCATTCGCGATAATAAGTACTCGCGAAAAAATAAGGAATTTACAGTATATGAAAAGAAGATATATCAGGATCGTTAAGAAATGAATAAAAAAAAGTTTGTGGAAAGGAAATAAATTGACAATTCTTAATATCTGGAACAATAAACTTACGAGGGTAACAAAATATGGTGCAATCATGCTTCCAATTCTGGCAAAACAGGAGCCTGTTCCTAGAGCGATATTCCTGATCACGGTGGGGAACAGTTCCACGGTGAATATGAAAACAACCACAAAGGCAGTGGAGGCGGCGAACTTACCAATCACAGCCAGAGCAACAGTCAATGGCTGTAAAGCTGAAATGGATTTTAGTTTGAATTTTGAATGAAAAAATACATCATATTTTGGTTTATTTGGGTTCGCATTTGAACGCATTTGGAGAAATGTAAAATGATATATGTATATGACAATTGGTTTTAATAAGTCTAATTTGAAGAACTTGCTTTCTCTGGCAAATGAGACTGTGAATATGGTACAAAGACAAGCCACGCCTCCTCCCACCATGAAAATTAGATGTAGTTTTTTACGTCCTATTCTGTCTAGTAAGAAAATAGCGCACAGAATGCCGGGAAATTCCACAAGGCCCATGAGGAAAAAGTTCAGGTAAAAGTTTCCGATGTTTCCTGCATTCAGAGTCACCCCATAATATGTCATACAAACTGCCAACCTAAAAAAGACAATCCTTACACATAATATGTAAATAAGAAAAGGAGTTTTTGATTTCTTATTTTTAAAATAAATCCGCAAGCGAAAGCTCACTAGTAATATCCCCGTTCTGATGGAACATATCCCTTTCATGCCGTGTGCGGACATCGAATTCGTACAAAAATAAATCACACCATATGACATGCCTAAAGAAAGTGTGTGGTAAAACTTCAAGCAACTACAGTGAGTACATGCTAAGAAAACTACGAAATTTGATACAAACAGACGCATGTATAAACAGAAAATTAACATTGAATTCGTAAATTCACCATATGACAGTCGTGAAGCCTGATGAAAGAGTGTATCAAAATTTTAACCATATCATTCTGGGTAGTTCTGAGAAAAATGCCACGAGAATTTGATACGGGAAAGACAAACGGACACAGACACAAAAAGATATATCCTTTGGAGCGGGAGTATAAAAAGTACGTCTTACATATATATTGGTTACCACATTGAGAAAACATGTCTCATGCTTAACGAGGACCTTTGATCATACCTCGCTTAATTACAACACATGGAATAACCACGTGTAGCCACTAACCAATTAAAACTCAGTATAGCTGCCCTGAGACACATTGTCTTGCTTTTGAGAAGGTCCATTAAACCTCCTGTCTTTTCTTCTTTTATAATGAGATTCTTGACAATCCCCGGCGACAACTTGGTTCCGTTCACCTTGGCTATCTTCTGTAGGATTGCATTGGCTTCTTCGTGGCGACCTTGGCTTATCAGCCATCTTGGAGATTCAGGAACCAACCTTAAACAACAAAAAGGTGAACATTAAGAACTAGTTAACCAGTCCTGAAAAGTACCAGGTACCTCTAAAATGCGTGATATACGAGATCGTTTGATTGATTGTATGTTGTTCAATACGTCCCGTTCGAGAATTTTTCAAAAATATTAAATATGAGAAGTCACAAATACATGTACCAGTGAAAGTCTAATTTCAACCTTCACTCGGGGCTATTGAGCAGTAAAGGAACTTTATAATACCAATGTCTGCTATGACAGGGGCCTTGGTTTATAAGGTCTCGTCCGAAGGACCCGCAACATTCACTTCGAATGCCGAGCGCTAGTCGAACAAGAGAAGATAGAGAAAAAAAGAGAATAAAGAGATGTCAATATTTGTCTTACCACCAGTGTGGAATAATAATGAGACAGGAGGCTGCAAGTACAACACATGAAATCTGCCATTCACGTGATAAGTAATACACAAGTGTTTGATACACCAGTCCAAAAGAGAAAAACATGTGCTGAATGGTTCCTGTGTACTTTCTTTTAGATGGTCCAACCAGTTCTTGGCCTATAAAAGATAACATTTTGAGACTATGCTGTGGCTATCAGCGATTATACATGTAATTGACGAAGCTTCTATTTAATGCAAATTTGTAAAAGAAATATAGTGTTTTGGAAACTTCTTACCAAGAACATTGGTGCATAGAAAAGCGCCATGGTTTGTTGCTCCGATGATGAATTCTAAGATTGTAAAACTGATTATTTCCGGGGCCCAGCTGACTGCAAACGCGCTGACAATAAGCAGCAGGAACCCTATGTACATGCTGATTTTCCTCCCTACCCTTGAATTTGTTTCAAATGTATGTAACATTATGAAGAGATTGTAAAGAATGCAATTACTACAGTCAAGTCTCGGTTTACTAGACACCAATAATCCAACACGTACTAAACATTCTGGACAAAATTTATAGGGAACGAATTTTCATGTACCTGATTATCTGCCAATTATAAAATATGCGTTTTAATGCTGATATGGACAATTTGTTCTCTAACTAGAGCTTCCGGACAAACCGGACAAACGAAACTTGACTCTATGTATTTTAAGGTTTATCATCCCTCTGTATCCTAATATAAAATTTTGCATTTAGGTTATTGATTTTCCAATCTAATTTCAAGTCAAATGCCCGCAATTTCTTCATACTATCGAAAGAAATGAACTTTAAACTTGACATGATATATATCATACATTTATAGTTTATTACCAAGTTAAGAAATACATGTAATAGACTTTAAACCCCATTGGAGTTATCTCTCTTTTATGAGGGTCGGTGTGTTTAAATATTATTAATATCTAAATGTATATATCTGGGTACCATTCAAGAAAAAATAATAAAAAATGCCATCTACCTGTCTGACGACCACCCAAACACGACGTCACCAACCAAAACACCGAAGTAAAACACCATCCTGGAATGGGACACTAAAATCGCATCGTCACAGACGAGGTTATGCTATTTTGAAAAATGAAAAGAAAGTATTTTAGTTTCACGTTCTTTTAGTGTTTATTGCTTTGTTGTCCATAATGTTTTACCGGAGTTGTATACATGTACCATTAAAGAGATGACTTACTATATATATACTGTATATATATAGGTATTTACGGTTGCTGTCCATGCATGCTTTGAAAAATGAATTTTGTTCAGAACAAATATACATCTATCAGCTATAAATATCAAACCTCTGTGACCAGAGATACTTCGATTGAAAAAATTCTTGTTTTTATTTCAATATAAATCGTAATGAATGAAGATACATGTACCTCTGAGGTGAACGTTTCTTTGAAAACAGATTTGTCATACACCCATTCGGAACATGTCTGAAGTGTTGCATTTGCACCAATAGTCAAATTTTGTGATTCTGTCCCGTTATAAGTGTACAACAACGCCGATACATTGAATTTTGAAGCATGTGAATAGAAGTCACATTTGCTGTAACTTCCTTCGGAGTCTCTCGGAATAGACAGATCCACCAATTGCTGATGCTCATTGTTCTGGATGTCGTATGTATCATCTGGGTAGTCGGCGATTTTACATCTGGAATTATTTCAATTTAGAAAACATTTGAAGTTTTATGCTTATAAAGTGAAGATTCTAAGAATTTGGGCATCTAGTTTTTGACCTGTTCATTCGTCTGTTTGTCTGTTCGCAAAATGCTTATCTTGCCAAAAACCTTTGATTGGTTGGAACTATGGCGTTCACAGGTTTATTCTTTGTATCAAGGCATTTCTTTTGGGTATCAACATTTTGACCGTGCAGTCTGACCCATTCCAGCTACATGTAATTGTTTGAACGGTGGTGCTAGGGCTTTCATAATCACTTGTAAATTTCTTGTAATAAGACCATTCATTGGGTTTAAATATTTTACCTTGACCCTAGAGTTTGACATACTTTTAACAAGCTTAAACCTTGACCGTAACATTTGAACAGTTAGTTTCAGGGCTTTTTTACATGTATATTTCACAAATGTATTCCTTTTGACAAGACCATCCCTTGGGTACCAAAAATTTGAACTTGTAACGGAGATTGACCCACTATAAAAAAAAAATTAAAATTCGCCAAATTTTTCACGGAATTTCTTATTTCACAGTTGTTTATTTGAATTTGCGACAATATCTTTTATGGTACAGTTTGGGTTTCATTGTCTTTTTATCTCTTGAAGTTTGACTTGCATTTGAGAAACTTTGATTTTTGCCATGAGCTACCATACGGGTGTATCAATGCTTCTCAAAAACGTCTTTTTATAGCTGTTATGGCACATTAAGTAGAAATTCATGATTCGGATACTATGTGTAAGATAAATCTCGTTACATGCATGCATAAATTCTTTGTGTTGATTTTGTCATGGAGTAAATCATTATATACATGTAGTTTCTTCTGACATGCTTAAATTCCCACATGATTTACATGTATACAGATCATTTGATAAAGTGATTTTAAGACTACTATAAGTAATCAATCAAAGGACCGCAAATATTGTGGAAATCTTTGAAGCACGAAATATTGTTGTCCACGAATACATAAATCACATGTATAGGCACGATATGTCGCGGCCCGCAACTTGATTTATTTTTAAAGCAATGAGAACGAATTTCATTAAAGTACAAAGCTGATGTTGACACAGTGAGTTTTTTGAAAGAAAATGTCCAATTTTGTACAGACCGACGGTTCTTTTTATGAAATATTGAGTTTATTTAATGTCGCCTTGGTAACCTAGCTGAAGGCATCATTATCTATCTAAGTATTGAATGTAGTTCAGGGTAACATTAAAAAATCTTCACTCCAAGAAAACTACATGTATTCAACTTAGGCAATGACTTTCGAGCGTTGAAATTTTTCAATGTCACTACATTAATGCAGTATATGTATAATATTGTGATAAATTAATGTTTGTACTTTTACTTTTTGACCTTTACCTTCTTTTGAAAAACTTTAACTTTGTCCAAAATTTAGGTCTATACTTTGACCTTATATTTTGACGTACATTTAGAAAATACTTTAAGCTTCAATGCCTTTAACTTTTAAATGGTTGCTGCTCGGTTTTCATATTTTCACTTATCCATTTCCTGTTTTAAGACCTTTTCTTTGTAACCATTAATTATTGATTTGCCTCTTTACAATGACCTTGGAATATGATGTACTGTTTGAAAAACTTTAACTTTCACCATATTTTCTGAATTGTTGGTACGTTGACATTTTTATATACCATGTTTAATCTTCCTTATAACATGATCTTTCTTAGGGTATCAACACTTCTGACATTGGAGTTTGACCTACGGAGAGCTTTAACCTTGACATTGTGCCTTAATATGGGAGCATCAATGTTTAACAAACACATCTTGTTAGGAGTATCACCCGTTGGCAAGTATTATTAAGTGTTTCTATATGCCCCATCACTCTGGGCAGCTTTGTTTCATTATTCAGAGGGTAATAGTGATTGATTGATCGTATATTGTTGAACGTCCCTCTCGAGAATTTTTCACTCATATGGAGACGCCACCACTTGCCGGTGGAGAGCTGTAAATGTTGTCCTATACTCGGCACTTAGGGCCATTGAGCCAAGGGATCTTTTTCGTGCCAGCACCTACTGCGACACGGGACCTCGGTTTTTACGGTCTTATCCGAAGGACCGGTCTCCACGTCCCACAGTGGGATTCGAACCCGTGACGTAAGGATCAACTCCTTACTTCGCGACTCTAGAGCAGACGCTCTAACCGATGCACCACGTGGGCGACGAGGCTAATAGTGTTTTTCGACGATTCAACTAATTGACATGAAAGTATGATATTGATACATTGTTCCCATTGTCACTTTGCTCTGTTTTTATCTGAAAACTTTCTTCGCTTTGTAACATTACTTAATTAATAAACATCTTGCTGGCCTCAGCCCGCGGAATTCTATACATATGGCGATAAATCAATAAACTTCGTACAATGCTATTTTAGAATATTCATTGTCTTCCTAGAATTTATGTCGGAAATATTTAGCTGGTACGTTATTTTCATTTCTTCAGTTTTAGATAATAGACTTGAAACTGTGCTCGTCCATACTACTTAGTAATTGTTGCATACAATACATGTATCGAGATTTCTATATACTTATATGAAACTATAGCTTCAGCACATTTTGATTTATTTTAATTTAGTCAATTTCAGTAGAATATAAAGGACAAATAAAAAATTATTTCAAAGCTTTCTTGATAAATGGCTGTCTTTCGACCAAAAGAAACAGACATGTTGACCTAAAATGATTAGGATTTGTTTTATAAAAAGCGCATTGACCCTCTACAGGTGATTGAACGCTGCCGATATTGACTAGGAAAAGGGACGTCATCCTAACCCTATAGAAAGATTTATTCAAATTTTTTACCGTTTTCTGACACGGTCAATAACATTACCGTGTTTACACTAACAAATTCAAGTGTTTTTTTGTTGAAATGCCTGAGAGAAAATCATGTAAGGGGATCCAAACTCTTCAACAAGTCTACCGTGGCTCAAATCTAAAAACATGAAGACGTTGGCCGGGGCTAGTAACTACAGAGTATACAAACAAAACTCCGTCCGAAGTCTGCCTACAACAAATAGTACTATATACATTCTCCGCACCACCAGAAAAGATTTCGGAATGCTTGATCTGATGCTCTTCGATCATCATTGGATATGTATACATATACTTTTAGAGTACGCGTGCCTTATTTGTCTATACTAGTGTAAAGTTTACGAATTCTTTACCATATGAAATAATCGTTTTGACGCTGCGTTTGATTTTCTCTGCGAGTCGCGGGAAGATGCCAGACGAAAGATAGATATAAGACTATAAATCTTTGTCTTTTTACCCCTACATTTATTTTTAAATTTCTGAATTATATATATTTTCTAAACATTCATTGCAAGACTGCTATGCCTACGTCACAATGAATTACGTCAAAAACGTATTATTACGTTTGACGTTATTTTTAAAAAATGGTCAATTTGAAGACTTATTCTGGAGGCAAAATTGTCTCATTATCTACACTAAATTAGATAATAAGAAATGAAGCTTATTCAACTTATGTTATACCACAGGAGTTCGCGTACCTATCAATTATACCGAAATTTTCATAAAAAATACATAATACGTATAATAATATTATAATAGGTATTACGTATCTTTTTTAATTACCGAAAATTTCGGCAAAATTGATAGGTACGCGAACTCCTGTGGTTATACGATATAAGTTCAGAACCATAAAATATTGACCCCCTTCTTTTAGTTCGTAAAACCGAGGGGTCAAAAAGAAATTTTTAGAACAGATGCAAAGTGGTCGACGATTATGGCTAACGTTATCTGAGTACCTCGATCTGTCAGATTAAAACATCTCTACTCACATATAATATGTTTCGTATTCAGTTTTATCTACCTGACCTTTTTTTTTATTTTGAATAATTTTCAATGCTCAGAAATTATCAATCACAGTCTAGTGGCCGAAAAGCGCCTGGCCGTGTTTTATCTTATTCACGTACACAATGTATTTATTTCATTAACATATTTTTGGTATAGAAATTTAAAAATTTTAAAAATGTTATTCAAAATTAATGTCCTGTCTAGAAAAAAAAAAAGATACTGTCCCATTGACCGCCTTTGCTCTTCAAGGAAAGCCAAATTTATCAGTTTTAAAGTGAAAATTCCAACTTAGTCTATAGGGAAAAAAATTGATACCTGTAATTCGGTGTTTCCATAACAAAAACCAAATGCATCATGAATAATCCGCAGGCAAAGGAGGGAATGCATAAAAGAAAATACACAAACTTTTGATATTTTCCAAATTCTCCAACATCTTTCAGAATATCGTCGAACTTCATGTCGATACCAGACTCTGATTTAATTTACGCGATCTTCGGGGTACTACAGACTTTATGTCAAAATGAGGTCACATGATTACGAATGAATGAATGCGTGCATACGCGCGTAGTAGCGTAGAATTGTTCTTGCTATTATTGTATTGTGGCGAAAGGTGAAGGTATTTGTACTACAAACATACATAAGCGCACTTTCATATGCCTCGACGAGTAATGTATGACCACTGGGTACAATTTATTTCAACACTAGAAAAATTGCATAACAGATGTGAAAAGTGAATATGACAAACGTATTGAGTGTGTCTGGTTCCAATGAATATTTTACATTTCTTGTAAAGTAGTTATTAAATTAATAAACATTTTGATCATAATTGGGAGTTTTGTACAGTATTTAAGTGAATCTTTGTTTTTTTTTCATCGTATTGTTGTAAAACGGCTCATTATAATTTCTTTCCCTCTTTCCCTTTTCGGTGTACATAATGTATTGCATCTAGGTCGGTCACAAGAATACATGTATTAGGGTTTTCTTGACCTACAAAACAACTCTGTTGCACATTTAATTGGAGTCAGTAGCTCGATCTTATCATAAACAAATTTTAACTGACACGTGTTATCTTGTGAGTTGAGTGGGTCAGTCGTTAGTGCCCAGTATCAAGTGCGCTTGAGAGTTTTAGTAGGTTTGAACACATGAAGTGCTATTGACTGAAACATAAACCATATGCTGCATTCTAATTTTACACATATATTTTATCGGGTGGTATCTTTAGCCCCCATCCCCGATCAAATTCAATATCTCCGCTTGTTCTTAAGAAAAATATTGAAATCCTATTTCGGGGAGGTATTAGTACGTGGTGGTGGGGGTAAATTTCAACTTCTTACTGTTCCAAAAATTATTTAACACTCGTTTACTCTACTTCAAGCGGCCTTTCAATAAATATTTTCGATAGTAGTAACAGGTATGTTTGGATTAAAAGTACTGGGAAAGCCCATGCCACGTCCCTAAAGTCATGTAATGATATGGCACTTATTAAATGTATAAAAATAAAGCATGTGTGATATATATTATATGAATTAGTATTACTAAGTATATATCTATGGTGGAATGGTCAAGGAGATCTAATGTACTGTTTAACTGTTTACTTCAATGTTCTGTTAGACTTAGTCCCGCAAATGAAGTTAGGCTGATGTAAGGACAGACAAAAAATTACGCAGTTGGCAAGTAAATTATGCTGGTGCATACTCTAGTGACTCTTCTGGTGGTATTTTGCAATAAATAGTACATTATTATCTTATTTCTTTACGCATCCACTAAGATAACCGACTGCCTCTAATAAAAAAAGCCTTTATTCACAGGGAAACAGATATAAATCAAACCTCATTACAGATTTTCAGCATACTAGGAATTTCGCTTGTTATGTACTAGTATCTTTGGTCATTGTTTGATCAAGTTGAATAAGAAATGAAATACAGAACTGAGCTCATTAAATTTTTAAACATTTTCATTATCAAATTCTAACATACATGTACCTGTGACTATTTATAAAGTTGTGTTAACAAAATCTTCTCCCTGTTATTTGTAATAGGGTGCTAACATCGAACACCCTCGTTTTTGGCGGTTTTCTTTTTTCCGTAGGAGGGAGGCACCAACACTGCATACGATCCTCTCCCATTTGAAAGAGCTATAAGGAGACTCCGAACCGTATAGTTTGAGACGATGGCAGTAAAATAAAAAGTCTCAATTTTAAATCCAATATTAAATTAAATTATAAAAAATGTTATTGTGAAAATTGATGGTTTTTCAGAAATCTTATTCAAAAAGTATATACATATTAAGCTTCGCTATTTAAATTATGTGCGGAAGGGTACGCTGAGAAGATTCTTCTCTATAATTACTGACCGATACTTGATGAGGAAACGCCAGGCTGTACTCATCAGTAAACCACTGGACACTGGCCATACAATATCCAATCCCACGGGGGAAAGAAATTGTTATCATAATTGAGGACAACGCATAAAGGAAGGATTGATCGTACTGACCAATAGTATTAACTACTGGTCACTACAGCCAAGCGAGTTCGGTGCCTTTGGGATGGACAAGTACAGAGTACATGTACATCACTAGTGAACCGTAATCGTATCATCTTGTTTATTTTTGTAGGGTTTCGTCTCTCTCTCTCTCTCTCTCTCTCTCTCTCTCTCTCTCTCTCTCTGGTCCCCATTCTCCCCACTCTCTCTCTCCTCACTCTCTATCCCCACTCTGTCCCTCTGTTCTCCAGACCCTCTCTCTCTTCTCTCTCTGGTCGTGTGTGTGGGGGGGGGGGGGTGACCGTGGTTCATTGGAATTTAGAATAAATTAGAATCAAGCATAATATCTAATGTTTATCCTTTTCCTCAGACACCCTAAACAAAATGTGCAATTTTTGCTACATGTTTTAAGGGTAAATTTTATCGTTTGGATTGAAAAAAAAGTTTTTCACATCTCATTTTACATTCACGTTGTGTGCTTTATCTCAGAATTTTTTTCTGGTATATGATGACAATATGCATAAACAAATGTATGTGATCTTTCACCTCAATATGCGTAACATCAGGAATAGTGTATATAGATAAAGAAAATGTGTTCCAGTAAAACTTGTTCAAAGCGGCTTGATCGAATTCATTCTTGTTTTGAAAAAAAAGAAGATCCCAACTTATTTTTGTTTATTCGAACAATTATCTGTGGTCATAGTCGGTAATTTAAGAATATGGTCATGTAGGTACACTTGTAAAGGGAAAGTCCAGTAAGAAAATCTGAAATTAACAAACGAAGTTTAATCATTACATAAATTATTTTCCAAGTGATTAAGCAAACTTCTGTTTTTGTTTATTTCTTCATAAAATACCAATATACATTATCTTTTTATGTATGACTATCTTCTAAGTTTTCAAACTCTTGTTTCAATTTCAATTTCAATTACTTTTGTTTTATTTAACTTTCTATGTTTTTTTACACATTAAATTTACAACATACACTAGCCATAATTCTGTATATATTTATGGCTATTTTAAAAAGATTTATGCATGGGAGAGAATATCTAAGTGTTTGGAACTTGCGTCCGATCCCTTTGACATATTGTCAATAAAGTAAGTTCAAAACAATTAGTTTTCAAATGGTTTCATCTAAAATATTTGTATATAAACCCCAAATTGTAATATCAGCAAACCAGAAGATCAATTTCCAACAGAAAATAATTCGATATACCAAGTAATGTGTCTTTTATATTGAGGCACACGTCGTCCTTAACCTAAGGTCTAAAGTACATGTTACTGATGGGTTCATTAATTTTCAAGTTGACCATTATTCTAAACGTACCCCTCTAATAAGAGGAAAACCTACCTAAAAATCTTTTAAACCATTTCCTTTATAAAATATAATATGCCTCCTTGATTATCATACCCTTTGGTTAAAAGTTCATTTGCATGTTTGTAACATTTACTTGTAGTTTCTTGTGTGCTAATATATTTGATAATAATTTACATATACATACTGTAGTTTTCTGTCCTATAAGCACATGTGACCAGTTTATTTTCTTGCTACAATTGAAATATTTCTTTTTCTTAAAATATGAAACTTACACATATAATTCCTTCTAATCAAACGATATGAGAAAAGCTTAAGGACTCATAGTCATATTATTATTTATACAAAGAGTATTTTCTATTACAAGTACATGACGTTTATTTATAGTCTAATTTTCCTTTAGAAATTGAGAAAAAATAAAGAAAGGTAAATTGTAAATTTGAATAAGAAGTAAACCTCGCTTCATACCTCGAAAATTATTCCATTTGAATCTACTTCTTTTGTGGTTGATAAAAATCATTAATGTGGTGATCTTTTGCGGATTCATCATTTCCATACCAAGACGTTTTTGTCTTTTATAATAAATAACCTGAATCAATTGAGCGATTAAGATTATCGGCTATTAGATATATAAACAAAGCGTGTCATTGATTTGGATAGCGTATCCAATACAAACTTGAACTCATTGATATTGGCAAAATTATGATTTTAAAATTAATTTTAGTTGCATTTTGTATATTTTTCGCGTTTAATCAAAGAGTATCTGGTGAGTTGTATGTTTGTTGTAACAGATTTACCAAATTAAAAGTACAAAAATGTCTACTTACTAACTTAGGATGACCTGTTTTATTAATCAACGATATTTGTTTACTTTGCACTTCGTTTGCATTATTAATATAAAAAAAATGTGGTACTCTTTTATTTAATATTTGCAGTATATTCTTCCTTTATCAAACCTTGAAGTACATGCACGTTCAATAACGATTCAAAACAAACTTAATGAAATTCAACAAAGCATGCATTATAGTTCAAAATAGCAGCACGTTTTTCAGGCCTTTTTCATGATTAACCGGTAGATATTTTACATGCAAGGAAAATGTCAGAACCGACGCTATTAAGAAAATTGGAAATTTCATAGTCTTCAACCTGAGTTGATTTTTGATACTTACAAACCAAATAAAATTTCATCAACAGTACAATACCTCTAGTACTCATGAATATCAATGAAAACAAAACATAACATTTCTGTTTATTAAATACCACTTGTTGTGATTTTAAATGCTTCATCTCATGAAATTTGCATATTTACTTTTTAGTTCACCTGAGCCGAAGGCTCAAGTGAGCTTTTCTGATCAAAATTTGTCCGTTGTCTGTCGTCGTCGTTGTTGTCGTTGTCGTCGTTAACTTTTCACATTTTCTACTTCTTCTCAAGAACCACTGGACCAATTTCAACCAAACTTGGCACAAAGTATCCTTAGCTGAAGGGGACCCAAGTTTGTTTAAATGAAGGGCCACGCCCTTATTCAAGGGGAGATAATTCAGAAATAGTGAAAATTTGATGGTATGTTTTAAAATCTTCTTCTCAAGAGCAACTGTACCAGGAAAGATGAAACTAATAGGGAAGCAGCCTCAGGTAGTGTAGATTCAAGTTTGTTCAAATCATAACCCCCGGGGATAGGGCTGAGCCACAATGGCCGATCAAAGTTTTACATAGAAATATATAGGTAATTTCTTTAAAAATCTTCCTCTCAAGAACCACTGTGCCAGGAAAGTTGAAAATTATGTGGAAGCATCCTCAGAAAGTGTAGATTCAAGTTTTTTTCAAATCATGACCCCTGGGGTTAGGGCGGGGCCACAATGGCCGATTAAAGTTTGACATAGAAGTATATATTAGGTAAATTCTTTAAAAAACTTCTTCTCAAGAACCACTGTGTCAAGAAAGTTGAAACTTATAGGGAAGCATCCACAGGTAGTGTAGATTTAAGTTTGTTCAAATCATGACCCCCAGGGGTAGGGCGGGGCCACAATGGCCAACCAAAGTTTAACATAGAAATATATAGGTAAATTCTTTAAAAATCTTCTTCTCAAGAACCACTGTGCCAGGAAAGTTGAAACTTATAGGGAAGCATCCGGGGCCACAAAGGCATGAATGTTCATATTTATATGGAAGCATCTTCAGGTAGTGTAGATTTATGTTTGTTCAAATCATGACCCTTGGGGGTAGGGCGGGGCCACAATGGCCGATCAAAGTTTTACATAGAAATATATAGGAAAATTCTTTAGAAATCTTCTCTAGAATAGCAGATGCATGAATGATCATAATTTTATGGAAGCATCTTCAGGTAGTGGACATTCAAGTTTGTTCAAATCATGACCACCTTGGGGGTAGGGCGAGTCCACAACATGGAATCAAAGTTTTACATAGAAACATGTAGAAAAAATCTTTTAAAATCTTTTTTAAAAAAAAAACAAAGCAATAAATAGTCCTATTCATATGGAAGCATTCTCAAGTAGTGTTGATTCAATTTGTTCAAGTCATGACCCCTGGGGGTAGGGCGGGGCCACAATGTAAGTTTAAATGCAAAGGGCAATAAAGCCACAGGTAGTCAAATAAATATGCAAGCATCCATAGTTAGTGTAGATTCAAGTTTGGGTTTTAACTTTCCAATAATAAACTGATTTATGCTTTTTTCTGAGCCACATTGCTCAGGTGAGCGATATGGCCCATGGGCCTCTTGTTTTTCAATTATAGGGGATTTGAGTCATAAGCTGCATAAATATGACATTGTTAGTGATTTTGAAGTACACAGTAGATCAGAGAGAGATGTCACTGGCATGTCAGTATCAAGAAAGAGGGTAAAATTTACTGGACTTGGCAGGTTAGTTAAAAGAAAATAAGTAAATACTGGCAAAATATTCCAACAATAGTGTATGATTGATAATGCATTTATTGTGTATCATGCTACATTGATGTCCTATTTCAAAATCATCATATCCATAAATCATTTTTTACTGTAATAGCTTGAGCAGTTATAAAGATTATAAACAAGGCTTTTAATGAACTTTTTAGGCACTTATGTTAGTGTCCAATATTTTTTTATTTAATTGGTTAATGTAAACAAATTTGAAGAATAGTCATTCTTTTTCTTGTCATTTTAATTCCAGTTTAGGATTTAGATTTAGTATTGATGACTATAATTTCCAGGAGTCAAGATTTCTCAATGAATCCACACATGAAAATTTTTTACCATAAACTTTTTTCCATCCTTATAAGAAAATGTGCCTTGTAATCAGTGAATAACTAAACATTCAGCCAATGTCAGTGTTTATAATAGCCAATATGTCCTCTGGTTGGTATTTATATCAACATGCAGTTAATTCATTAATTTTTTTGTATTTTATTATTCGCCATAACTTAGTGTATACCGATATAAGAACAATGTATTTCAATCTCACTAAATTTCTTTCAGAAACTTTTCTATAAGCTTGACTCCAGTGGTGGGATTATTTAGCAGTGATTTTAAGGCAGTAATTGATGATGGAAATGGAAGAAGAACACCCTTCATGTTCAACAAAAATAATTTTTTTGAAGGTCTACTTGAAGGTAATCAAGAAATAAACTTTAAAACAATATCTGTATGTTATTAGTGTTGCATGTACCATAAATCACTTTTTGTTCAAAAGAACTTTGATTTTGACATGATAAATAAGGTCATCTGTACACTTTACATTTTAATGTTGCTTTGAATACAAAGTATTTTTAGAAGAAAATAATATTGAATGATAACTAAGGATGGCAATTGAATACAGAATTGTAAATCAGTAAACTGAAAGATGTTCCTACTGATAAGTTGGGTATTTGTATAAAAAATTCTTGACATAGATTATCATTGTAAGCTTCACTAAAATGAGCAAGACAATAAGGATGTGACTTGTAGCAATATTTATTATCTTACCAATAACCCCAATAATTGATCACTTATAAAGACAATATTCATGTCTTGCGAAAATAATGAATTATGAAAATTCAATGATATACAGTAATTGACTATTTGCCAAACAAAAGTATATCCCAATAATTAAGGTTGCTTTTTTTTAAAGTGAATATGTTTGAATTGTAGGGGACAAGAAGAGTAAAGTTCATGCTTATTTTGATGAAGAGGACAATACAATGACTGCCTCCATATCATCAGAAGGGGAAGATGTGGTGGTAGAGGTAGGGAATTATTTATCATCAGAGGGGGAAGATGTGGTGGTAGAGGTAGGGAATTATTTATCATCAGAGGGGGAAGATGTGGTGGTAGAGGTAGGGAATTATTTATTTTCAGAGGGGGAAGATGTGGTGGTAGAGATAGGGAATTATTTATCATCAGAGGGGGAAGATGTGATGGTAGAGTAAGGGAATTATTTATCATCAGAGGGGGAAGATGTGGCGATAGAGGTAGGGAATTATTTTATTTATCAGAGAGGGATATTGTGGTAGTCTAAGGTTGGGTTTATGAGTTATATCAAATGTTTTGCCTTACCTTAAGGCTTTATTGTTATGTGATAATTGTTAGGTATGCAATGCTTAGTAAGTTCTGTTTATTGGTAAACATTTAGGGATTAAATATGAGTCTCTGTACTTGCTGTGTACTTCTTCTATTAACAGTGTACATAATTCATACATAAGAATGTGTCATTTAAAACAGACAATGAAATTTTATTCCAAAATGTTTTAACAGCCTGAGTGGAGACATGCCAGGACCAGAAAGAAAGGAACCAATATGATTATTTATGCTGTCAAAGACATGAAGTGGCCAAATAGTGGTACAAATTCCAGTGGGTCAGTATACAGTGATTTCAATTCCAAGACAACTTCTATAGTTTTTGATTTGTTGGAAAAAAAAATGACCCCAGGTCCCAGTTTCCAAATTGTACAAAATCATTTCAGTGTTATTAATATAATAAGTTTTTCCTAGAGATTTGTAAATCTGTACAATAGACTTGGCTTTTCTAAAATTACTGCGTGTAAAAGTAAATATAATTTTGTCAAAATCATTTTTTTTTCACACGTGGCAATTGTAAGCTAATAAATATTTGCTGCTCAGATTGATAAGTAATTTACCAATAAATGGACATCTTTTTTATGACTGATTTTTTGACAGGTTTGACTATTGTGGAGCTGTGCATGGACAGGAGCTGCACAATCCTCAGGAAATAATGTTCTCTAAACACATGGAAGGTTAGCTTTTCTTTAAAAATATGTACCTAATCATGTAAAGTCAAACAAAATTGTGAGTGCATTCAACCATGTTGGACTTCCTAAAAAAAAATCTGTCTTTTTTGTGTGACAGACAATGAACATCACAGAAGCAAGCGAGCAGCCAACGTAAACTGTCGTCTGATCACAGTAGCAGACTACAAATTCTTCCAGAATATGGGAAACAGCAATAAGTATACTACAGCTAATTACATGGTAATTAATCATTTATACAAGGATGCTAAAGCTCTCACTTCATGCAAATTTGATCAACACTTAAAAATAATCAAAATTCTAAATAATACTGTAAACCAACTTTTTTTCGCGTGCGAACCAGCCCTTATAGCCTCTGTGTCTATGAATAACAGATCCAAAAAGGCTTGATCATGAAAATTAATTGTCGCGAACTAGTTTACCCTAGGTAAATCAGGAAATAAAGTCGTAATATACATGTACCTTCAATTTTCATAAGAATATATATTCTGCATGTATCACATTGATGCCAAGTAAAATTCAGTGTTTTGTAAATTGATCGTTACATTTCTCTCTTGTATTTCTGTTAGGCCAGTGTTATTGACAAGGCCAATCTGATCTACAGAGGGACTAACTTTGGTGGATATACTGGACTTGGCTTTGTCATTGCAGAAGTAAGTCAAGGAATTTTTGCAGTATGAACTGGTGAACATATCTTACTATTCAAAGCATAGCCAGACCTGTGATCCAAGTCTGTGGTGATGAAAGTAACTGGAAATAATTTCCTTTAAATATATATGCAGCTTCTGTAAGGATTTTATTTATTGTACGTATTATGAATAGTTACTTCCCTTGAACGCACACTTATGGCTGTTTCAGATGATTATACTGGAAGCACCAACAGTAGTTAGTAATGGAGCACTACATTATAACATGCAAAGTGGTCCATGGAGAAGCAACACAAAAGGACTCCTAGATGTAAGTAATTATATATCTTCATAAGTATTTCTTCTATTTTTAGCTTTAAATATGAATTAAAACACCTATTAAACGTTTCCTGCTTTCTTGAAAGTATTAAATTGCTTGCTTTTCATTTTAAATTAAACTGTAAAATTATTTTTAAAAAAAATTAATTTATTATGAATTGTGTTAATGACAGAGCTTCAGCACTCAAGCCAATAAATGGAGTGATTTTTGTTTGGCCCATCTTTTCACTCACCAGCCATTTGATAACAATGTGTTAGGGCTGGCCTATATAGCTGGCTCCAGATCAACAGACATTGGTGGACTCTGCTCTCCCAGTAAGTTTTTTTTTTTTATTTATGCATTCCAGTCATCAAATGCAAGAAAAATCAAATAGATTAACAAAACACTTTTTTCTGTGTACTTTTTCATGTACTTCATTACATTCCAGTGACATACTTGGGTGGTGTGCAAGTATCACTCAACACTGGATTTACCAGTACAATGTATTCATCTGGTTCAACTGTCCTGTCACGGCAAGCAGAGCTGGTCACTGCTCATGGTGAGTGAAGCTTACATAATGTTACTTACAACTATAACTTGTCATTTTCTAACAAATCTACTAATCATCTTAGCTTATTATTTTCTAGCAAAGATTTTCAAATTTTGTAGCTCTGAAGCAAATTTAATCACATCTAGCTAAGCTACTTACAGCTGTAGCTTGTCATTTTCTAGCTTAGCTTCTTATATCTATGGCTTGTCTTTTCAAGCAAAGATGCTATTACTTATATCTATACTTGTCATTTTCTAGCTTAGCTTCTTATATCTATGGCTTGTCTTTTCAAGCAAAGATGCTATTACTTATATCTATACTTGTCATTTTCTAGCTTTTCTTCTTACAACTATATATATGACTTGTCATTTTCTAGCTAAACTTCTTTTAGCTATAATCTGTTATTTCCCAGCTTAGTTTCTTACAGTTTATATTGCTTATCATAATTACTCTCTTAAATAGTAAATAGCACACGCAATATACAAAAATAAACACTTACTGTAATATTGCAAATTAATCTCTTATAAACTCTAGGAACTTGCATAGCCATGAAGTTTTAAAGTACGATGATTATTAAAACATTATAGTAACAAGTATATGCAATAAATGAAAGAATCTTTTTGATTTTTTTTATGTATCCTACCTGAATTTTGGAATTGAATTGGAATCTGAGCAGAACTTGGTGAGTGTAATTATACCTCTTCATATAAATTTAGAATAAAGTTAACTGAGACATTTTCAGTAAGAATAACACCCCTGTTTGTATTTTACTTCATTTGATTTACAGGACACAATTGGGGAAGTGAACATGACCCCACCTCGGGGGATTGTGCCCCCTTCTCTATATTTGGAGGGAAGTACCTGATGTACCCCTACTCTGTGTCCGGCGATGACGATCACAATGATGTAAGGCTTGATCTGAGTTATAGATATTTTTCTGTTTGAGTGTGTTTATAATATAAGGTTGATTTCATTTTTTCATAATGGATGAAATCTATCTCTTTTCAGGAATTTTCTAGTTGCAGTAGGAATTATATTGGTCGAGTCATGGGTTCAAAGATTGGATGTCTCTCTGGTAATTGTATAATTAATATTTACATATCTAATTCAGTAATTGTTAATTTCTCTGTAATATCTTTTGAATGTAAATTTTGCCAAGTGAAAGGTCAAATGCCTGATATGCACGTCAACCTGGTGCAGCTGTCATTGTGTCTGACATCAGTGTGCAGGGACTATTGAAAATAACATGGGAGGCCTTGTGTATTTTTAAGTTATTAGACAGCTTTTTGAAGATTTATATTTACAATTTTATTTTTCCATAAAAATGTAAATATAAGGAATAACTGACTAAATCGTTGGGTATGCCAGGGACATCAACAGCAGTTTGAGATACAGGGTAATTTATGCATGCTGCAGGACAAGACAGTGATTCCTTAAAGCAAATGATTTATAAAATCTTATCTTAAATAAAGTGAGCTGGTGAATCAGAAACATTGATAATTTTAAAACATACCCACAGATCCTCGTATAAAGTAAATTCAACAGTATCATATTTATAGATGTGCCACTTATTAATGTCATGTTGGACTTTGCAGTGCACCAATCATTACATTGATTTTGAATGTGTTTCACAGATTCTGTGGGGGTAAGTTTGTGTGGTAATGGGAGGATAGATGCGGGGGAGGAGTGTGATGGAGGATACCTGGGGAAGTTTGGTCTGGACGACTGCTGCCTACAGGACTGTACACTCAACAGGGGAAGAAGTGCTGTCTGCACGTAAGTATTACAAGGCGTAAACTCAACACAGGAAGAAGTGCTGTCTGCATGTAAGTATTACAAGGCGTAAACTCAACACAGGAAGAAGTGCTGTCTGCACGTAAGTATTACAAGGCGTAAACTCAACACAGGAAGAAGTGCTGTCTGCACGTAAGTTTTACAAAGCATAAACTTAACACAGGAAGAAGTGCTGTCTGCACGTAAGTATTACAAGGCGTAAACTCAACACAGGAAAAAATGCTCTCTGCTTGTAAGTATCCTAACCTAATTCAAAATTGGAAAATGATTGACTAAAGAACAGCTTTTACAATATATTGCTTTTTGTTTACAGTCCATCTAACTACGACTGCTGTAACACCAACTGCCAGGTTCAAAGTTCAGGGACTCTTTGTAATATGGCACAACAGTGTAAACAAAACGCCTTTTGTGAATATCCTTTATTTGCTGTTGTTTTGACTAACAAATTATAAATGTAACTTCACCTTGTTCTAGACACTTTTTAGACACAAATTATATTTTTGCGCTTACCATTCTTAAAATCTTAACCCTCATGCAGTTATTTGTACCTTTGTTATTATAGTTCTGTCCAATTGGATAAATTTGAGTTACCCGTTACTTACTTTCTTACTTTTTGGATTAAGAACCTTCCCAGATTCTCAGGGATTTCTTTAGGCCTAAATTCTTTTAAAATATTTAAGTGTTTCGGTGAGGGTTAAGATTATTTATTAATAAGTAGCAAGTAAATTTAAATGATTTTAAAAATACTAAATATATGAATAAAATAACAGTTCCTTGCCACTTTTATCTTTACATCATAGTAAGTAGAAACAGTTTACTAACCATCATTTTCATCATTTGCTGAATAACTGGTTTTTAGCTCACCTGAGCCATAGGCTCAAGTGAGCTTTTCTGATGAAAATTTGTCCGTTGTCTGTCGTTGTCGTCATTGTTGTTGTAAACTTTTCACATTTTCATCTTCTTCTCAAGAACCACTTGGCCAATTTCAACCAAACTTGCTACAAAGTATCCTGGGGTAAAGGGGATTCAAGTTTGTTCAAATGAAGGGCCACGCCCTTTTCCAAGGGGAGATAATTATGAATTAGAGAAAAATAAATGGCATTTTCAAAAAAATCTTCTTCTCAAGAACCACTGGGCCAGGAAAGATGAAACTCATGTGGAATCATCCTCAGGTAGTGAAGATTCAAGTTTGTTCAAATCATGACCCCCCGGGGGTAGGGTGGGGCCAAAATCGCCGATCAAAGTTTTACATAGGAATATATAGGAAAAATCTTCTTCTTAAGAACCACTGGGCCAGGAAATATGAAACTCATGTAGAATCATCCTCACGTAGTGTAGATTCAAGTTTGTTCAAATCATGACCCCAGGGGGTAGGGTGGGGCCAAAATGGCCGATCAAATTTTAACATAGGAATATATAGGAAAAATCTTTAAAAATCTTCTTCTCAAGAACCACTGGG
>PRKT01000099.1:1110710-1143148 GCA_003671525.1 Saccostrea glomerata | reverse complement strand
CAAACCAGGGGACATAGAGAACCAAACTTAGCATCAAAATATGTATTTCTGCCTACTGAACTACCATACCAAATTTGTACTTGATTGGGCAACCATAAAAAAAGTTGTCCATTCATTCTTATGCATAGTTAAGGAATCTACCCCACCACCCCAGCTCCAAACCAGAAGACATAGAGAACCAAACTTAGCATCAAAATATGTATTTCTGCCTACTGAACTACCATACCAAATTTGAACTTGATTAGGCAACCATAAAAAAAGTTATTAGAAAAAAACAGAAAATTTGTGGACGGAAGAGTGACAGACGGACAGACAGACAGACAGACAGACAGACGGACGGACAGAGTGATTACTATAGGGCACCCGCAAATCCTTGCGGGGCCCTAATAAATCTGGGTCACAGTTATATGCTGCTAACAGAATGAAGATTTTTGTAAATATTGCCCTCACCTGTACTTGTCGTACAATGTTCAACATACGAGGATAGCAGTCATCATCTGAGCTCACAGCTTCTCGACTCAGTGCCTCCCCAATAATGCTGATTATACGAGGAAGGTTTTCAGTGTTAGCTCCTAATATTAAAGGGTGGTTTCTAAAAAAATAGCACAAGAGGTCCATTTCAGTCAAGTGCCACATAATTTACAATTTCA
Source organism: Saccostrea glomerata (assembly GCA_003671525.1). NCBI lineage: Eukaryota > Metazoa > Mollusca > Bivalvia > Ostreida > Ostreidae > Saccostrea > Saccostrea glomerata. Next base: position 1,142,498 of record PRKT01000099.1, on the reverse strand, counting down.
AAAGAAAATCTTTGTTCAAAATCATTTCTATGCAGAATCCAACTTACTTAGGAGGAATAGAAATATATTTTAAATACATGAAAAAACAAACTTTATCTTTGCAATAACTTCCAATTCCACTATGATACACATTTTTAGTTTACTTAAAAAAAATCATAGCAAGGATTTGTCATTTGTGCGTAATTCTACACAAACTCAACTTGCTTCAAGAACTTACGGCTTGATCAGATCACAGAGATGATTGTATATTACTTACCCCTCCATCAGATCACAGAGATAATTGTATGTAACTTACCCCTCGATCAGATCACAGAGTTAATTGTACTTATAGACTTACCCCTCGATCAGATCACAGAGATGATTGTATGTTACTTACCCCTCCATCAGATCACAGAGATGATTGTATATTACTTACCCCTCCATCAGATCACAGAGATGATTGTATGTTACTTACCCCTACATCAGATCACAGAGATGATTGTATGTTACTTAGGCCATGCAAAGTTAATTCCTTGGTTCTCATGCCTTTTTTCAAGAAATATGATGAGGGAGGGAGGTTTTTTTTTTTTACTTTTTATTGCCCCCAAAACATGATGAGGCAGCTTTTTACATAGTACGAAACCTCAAAAAATGATGAGGGAGGTGATTTGTTGTTTTTATTTTATTGATTTAGCAATAAAAAGGGTCAATGAGGCACCCTTGGAAGAGATGAGGGAGGGCCTGAGTACCAAGAAATTAATTTTTTTTTTGCCTAGCCAAGTATTTCATACAGTTGTATAGACTCATTCTTGATTTCTGTGCATTGAATGGGTGGGGAAAAGCAGAAAAGCAAGGTTGTACAGAGGTTTTGAAGGTATCTAAAAAAAGACTGCAAAATGAATACTCAGGCATTCCTTATATATTCAAGTCACTAAAAGTAGCTATACTGGTAGAGATGGCAATGGAAAGAAATGTGAGTAAATTTAAAAAGTCAGTTGTTGATCTATGGCCTTAGATAAAGGTTCAACCCCCTATAATATACCATTTTATTGAAATGAACTTCTAATCTTTGATAACCTTTAGTTTTTTTTTAAATTACAAAAAAATTACATTTATTTGTATCACATTTCAGTGGATTTTGCAATATGACTGGAAATTGTCAACCTTTCTGTGAATACATTGGTATGAAGTCTTGTGTTTGTGCAGGAGGTGAGTCTCATTATCAAGCTTGTTCTAGTTATAAGTTAACATTGTATAGACCTAGCTCTAGTTATAAGTTAACATTGTATAGACCCAGCTCTAGTTATAAGTTAACATTGTATAGACCCAGTTCTAGTTATAAGTTAACATTGTATAGACCCAGCTTTAGTTATAAGTTAACATTGTATAGACCCAGCTCTAGCTGAAGTAAACATTGTGTATAGACCCAACTCTAGTTGAAGTTAATATTGCATAGACCCAGCTGTAGTTGAAGTAAACATTGTATAGACCCAGTTCTAGTTTAAGTAGACTTTGTATAGACCCAGCTTTAGTTATAAGTTAACATTGTATAGACCCATTTCTAGCTGAAGGAAACATTGTATAGACCCAGCTCTAGTTGAAGTAAGCATTGTATAGACCCAGTTCTAGTATAAGTAAACATTGTATAGACCCAGCTCTAGTTTAAGTAGACATTGTATAGATCCAGCTTTAGTTGAAGGAAGCATTGCATAGACCCAGCTCTATTTTAAGTAATTATTGTATGTCTATACAGTTCTAGTATAAGTAAACATTGTATAGACCCAGTTATAGTTTGAGGAACATTGCATAGACCCAGCTCTATTTTAAGTAATTATTGTATAGACCCAGCTCTAGTTTAAGTAATTATTGTATAGACCCAGTTCTAGTTTAAATAAACATTGTATAGACCCAGCTCTAGTATAAGTAAACATTGTATAGACCCAGCTCTAGTATAAGTAAACATTGTATAGACCCAGCTCTATTTTAAGTAATTATTGTATAGACCCAGCTCTATTTTAAGTAATTATTGTATAGACCCAGCTCTAGTTTAAATAAACATTTTATAGACCCAGTTCTAGTTTAGCATTCCTACTGGGTTGTTTTATTTATTTGTCATTAGACCAGTACATTTAAGAAATAAACAACAATGTTAAAAAGTTCTCTGGGAAATGAACTTTAAGTTGGTCACGTGATCAAATCCTGTGAAGCCCGAAAGGCTTCTCAGTAGATTTGATAACGTACCAACTAAAAGTTCAATTACCAGTGAACTTTTTAACATTGTTGTTTATTACTTATATTTACATTTGAAACGAATACATTTCGAGTTAAATTGTATTTATTACACGAACGGGCCAATGTATTGTTATGTAGTGACGCGCAATGACCTAGAAGTTGTTTGGTCAAAATATCACATCGCTAGATGTGATCCGGTCGCGCTATGACCTCTGACCCCGAAATGAATTCACACAGAATTGAACGTATTTTCTCTTCAATAGGTTCATCTAAGAAAGATATTTGCAAATGTAAATATATGAAGATATTTGCTGGTTGTTGTTTTACCCATTCTCTAGAACATAGTGAAGATGGATGTCTGATTTTTGAGTTTTTGCATTATTCTGCTTTACCATTGCAAGTTTTGTTGTATAAGTGGAGAATGGAACTGTTACAGTATGTATTTACCTGTTTATAGAGGCCAACTCCTGTCGGCGGTGCTGTATGTCCTCTGGCCCCTCCCCTACCTGTGCCCCCTATAACAACACAGTCTACCTGATGGACGGCTCACCCTGTGTCAAAGGATACTGCTCCGGGGTAGGTTAGGTTTTATAATATAAACATGGTTATTCATGATCGCAATTGATAAATATGCGATAGAATAACATAAATTACCTGTTTGGGTAGTTATACATGTATCTGTAATACCAGGGTTTTGTAAATGTGTATAAAGGAGTTGATACAAGGTGATATTTATGTAAAATCTTCTTACTGCATATTTAGTAATCTATATTACTTTTATAATTTTACTTCTATTTCTGTATATTTTTCTCTTTTAGGGAATTTGTATAGAGTCAAAGCCATCATTATCTGAGAGATTCTTTGCCATACTGGACAATATCAGCTTTGACTATTTAGGTAGAATTTTTCACTATACATGCATTAAATAATTCTCAGTTATGTAACAAACAAACATGTCATTCATCCCTCTATGTAATTTATATCATATATAATGTGTATTGAATAATTATGTTGGGTTTTTTTTCATCCCAGCGGAGACCTTCAAAACCAATATGGTGGCCATCACTCAGGCTTTCTCTCTGGTCCTGTTTATCCCTATCTGCTGTGTCGTGTTTTATAGGGTTGGTTAACTTTCACTTATTCAATATCAATTGAGGCATTCATCAAACTTATTTTTATTTTCTGTAAATCTATTTTCTTCCTAAAAGCTGTTTAAAGATAAATTATGAAAGTTTTGAAAGATCATTCGAGATAGTCTTTTAAATGGAGTATAATACAATAAAACAGACCCATTTTTTAAAAAAATTGGAAGTAAAGGATACCATTAAGAGAGCTTTAGAAAACCTGTTGAAATTGCAAAGATCCCTCTAAATATATAAGAAGTTTAAGCTCTTGCAAAATGTATCAAATTGAACAAATGGTCTCTACTGCCACATGAGTAAATATTTCTCTGTTAAGTGTGTAACTGTGTCTTACATTTCAGGATAGAAAGAAAACAAAGAAACAAAGATTAGAGATGTCTGCAAAATGCAGAGTTGTGAGTTAATTTTAATGATAGTGTTTAGTATTATACCAGCTAGTATCTACCACAGACTGTTAGACGGCACTTTAACCTGACTGATAAAACATGGGTATTTTTTATACCCCTTGTTTTGTCAGTCTGATTAAAATGATCTTTAAATTACCTGTGGCATCTATACATATACACAAAGTTTACATTAGTCATATAAAATCAGCTTACTTCATTAACCTGCATTATATTACAATATCTATGTAAATATTTTATTTGATATCTTTATATATTACAGGACAGGACCTTGACCTTTGATGAGGACAGGAGACAGGTCAAGAAGAAGAAGAAGATTCCTCCCAAGTTTATCCCTGCCCCTCCCGAGGCTGTCATCCACAGGTCAGGGTCACGTAGTGGCTCCAGGAAGAATCAGATTGCCCCCCTACCCCCCAGGCGATACTAGTCTCTACGCAAACGACAATCTTGAAGTCTAATTTATTTATTATCCATTTTTTAATGACTGTCTGTGATAAATTGTAAAAAGTGGTCTATTTATATACAATGTGAAGGTCACAACGAATTTATGTATAAATATATATGAGTTGTATATTTTTTTTGTTTCACGCAAAGACATGGTAAAGGAACTGCCCCTTACCTCCTATTAAAATTTAGTCAATTTATTGGCCTCGCATTCTGTCATAAAGAAATTTTTCTGTCTTGGAATCTTTGTATTTTTATATATAAGAGCTCTTTCTTTTTTGTATTTTAAAAATTTTCCTGATATCACACAAGTACTGAATTTCTACTTCACTGGAGTAATGCACAATGTATTTGACATTAAGTTTTTTAAGCCTCTTCTTATTGAGAAAATATTTAAGAAATAAACAACGTTATTCAGTGAACATGGCGTTATGAATAGCAATTGCTCTGCTGGCATATTCCATGATGCGCGCTAGCGCATCATGGAAAATATGCCAGCAGAGCTATTGCTATTCATAATGCCATGTTCACTGAATAATCGTTGTTTATTACTTATATTTGCATTCTTTGATTTATTCAAAAATATCAGAGGAAATCCTGACTTACATAAGGACGCGGCTTCTAGTCTTCAGTAATGAAAAACATACGGCTTTAAAATCAATATCCCTGATCAATGATACTTTTATCTAATAAATCACAAACAATTATAAAGTATTTCCCTCTCAAACACAGTTATCTGGATACAAGCAGCGCCGTCACCACATTCTCTTAATTTTTGTTTTGATGCAGTTGTGACGTCATCGATCAACGTTATTGAAACCCTCTAACAAAAATCAACAATTTTAAAACACTATGATGAAAAATGAGAATGCTTTTATAATGATTATTACTCCAGAATGCTTTTCTATTTTTTTTAGTTCTTCTATTTATTTTTAATAGCTGAAATTATTCTTGAAGTCGATGTACTAGTTTTACTAGTTTTCTGAATGTTATTACCCAAGTGTGAAGAGTTATCGTTCTTTGAACAAATATGCATGATACAAAAAATAAAAATGGGCAGTTTTCTACAATTTTTAAAAAGTTTTATTATACAATTAAATACATTGACCAAAATTAAATTTTTAAAGATATAAATCAGCAATTTTAATTATTCTGAATTTCTTTTTTCTCAAAGAATATTATTAAAAACTTATTTTTATTCCTTTTACGAAAAGTTTCATATATATACTTCTAGACACGTATTACAATCGTAGTAGAGATTGTTCTTCAGAAATTAGATAGAGCAATTGCACTCATTGCAGAAGCAGTTGCATCTATAGTCATATGAACGCAGTTAATGACTACATGTTCATAGTGGGAGAGAGCAGTGGATATGCAAATATGTACATATATTTAAAGAACTTTTTATGACAGTACAAATATAATCTATCCATTAGTTGGACAATTCAGTTTTTTCTTCAAAATTCAGCATGAAAGATGTAAAACACTATATCGAAAATAAATGTGCTATTTATAATGTGTAATTGTTTAAAGCCTTTGATGAACTAAAGAAATCATCAAAGTATTTTGTAAAGTAAATTGATATATCTGTTCATAGATAGACTCCTTATTTTAAATAGATTGACTTCTTTAGGGCATGTACTTATACAATATATTAGTACACTGTTTGTATAATGATTTTTTACACTGTATTGGTACACTGTTTGTATATGTATTTAATCAGATTTTATTTTTGTTGTGTAAAATTAACATTACCATTTATCAGTAGTCACTTTTGACCTTTTTGTAACTCATCTTCATAGTTTTATTGTCTAGCGTAGCTAGTGTATTTGTTGCATCATTATGATGAAAACACTTAGTATGAGAATGGATAGAGTGCAAATGTAGTGAATGTATGTATAATGTAAATGATGAACTATTGAACATTGAATAGACTCTAAATACATCATTGTACATGATTGTATATTTTTTAGAAGAACTATGTTTTTTTTTATATCTATTGCTGTTTATTCTTTTTTATGGTTATATACATGTATTAAATCCCTTTTTGTTTACAATTTAAATTATATTGATTTTTAATAATGCATTTATTAAGTAGGTATTTGAATTTATCTTATTTTGTCAAACATGAATTGCTTCCTTTAGCAATATTTACATTGAAGAGATACCGGTAATTAACCATTCTATAGCTCCACTGCTATCCTTGATTATCTGTTGAAATTACGAGATTTTTTGTAGTATCTGGATAAAATGTCATATTTGATATTAGCTGTTACATTCCAGTTTTACTTTTTAATGCATAATAGACTGATTTAATGTAATGTATAATATATTTTTGTAATTTAGACTTTTTATTTGAATAAATTAGAATTATAAATATTTTCACACAAGTAATTTATTTTTTCTTTGGTAAAACAAAATTTGTTTTTCAATATTTTGCCCGCTTATAACCCTCCCTGGGTCTTGAATACTAAACCCAGGAGAAATCAATTATATAATTTTGGTAGCAGACTCATCTCATTATAATCATGATTCAGATTCAGATTCTTTGCTTCAATAAGATTGATGAATTGATGAATGTCTACAAGAGTTATCCAGTAAACTTATGAACAAGTAAGTTCAGAGTGAATAATCAACATTGCCTTCTAAATTTTTCCATACCTTTATTACATCTTTCATCAATATGCATAGAAAAATTCAATGTGTTGATTGTTTTGCCAGATTCATGCATCTTCCTGTAATGTTGTATAAAAAGGGAGGCAACTCTGCAATAGGGAGCTAAGTGATAGTGATAATGGAATGTAGTTAAAATCCAGATTATAATTACTCTAAATGATTTAAAAATACGTGCTTGTGTCCCCCTTAAACAGCAGTGGTGTACTCTGAGGAAAATGGAAACAACCGGAGGGGGTGTAATTTGATATAAAACTAAATGTATAATAGTTTAGTTATTGAAAATGCTGGAAAATTAGATCATGCAGCTGAATTTGACTTCATGTACAGTTTTTGGTGCTCTATATTATGCTCTCAGATGGCTGCAATAGATGTAATGATCAGTACAGATATCAAATTTGAAAAGTTCATAGTTTTTATGCCATCCTTCACACAAGATCCCAGATCCTTGACACAAGGTCCAGATATCCTGCACAAGGTCACAAATCATATTACAATGTCACAGATCCTTCACACAAGGTCATAGATCCTTCACACAAGGTCATAGATCCTTCACACAAGATCACAGATCCTTCCACAAGGTCACAGCTCCTTCACACAATGTCACAATTCCTTCACATGAGGTTACAATTCCTTCACACAAGGTCACAGATCCTTCACACAAAGTTACAGTTCCTTCACACAAGGTCATATATCCTTTCACAAGGTTACAGTTCCTTCACACAAGGTCACAGACCCTTCACAAAAGTTAAGGTCATACATTTTTCCACAAGGTCACAGTTCCTTCACACAGGGTCACAGATCCTTTACACAAGGTTATAGATACTTCCCCAAGGTCACAGTTCCTTCACACAAGGTCACAGATCCTTCAAACAAGGTATTTCACACAAGGTCACAGAATGAGATCCTTCCACTAGGTCACAGTTCCTTCATGAGATCAGAACGTTCTTTTTCTCTCTCTTTTAAAAAAATTTTTTTTCTTTTGATCTTACACAATTTTTTTTTTCTAGACTAACATCAAACAGCTTTAATATTAGTCAGACGGATAAATTCCTTTAAGAATTGTGTTTGGCTAACATCAGCAATTATCAAAGGATTTTTACCATATTATTTTCATGCCAGAATTTTTTCTGCCCCCCCCCCTTCTTCCTACCTTTTCGCGGAATGTCCTTTCTTGGTTCGACTATTATCTATTCCGGAAATGGGCATTAATTTTGCAATATGGCGGACATCGATGTAAACAATCACTTGACAACATCATTAACATGACAATTTTCAAGGAATTGTTGATTCTTATGAATTATACATGAAGAATTTCTTTTCAATATGTCCAGAGCACAATCGCGAATGTCAGCCCGTACAGGGGGCGGTTCGCGGGCAACGTCAGCAAAGAGTACCAAGAGCGCGAGACACCCTGTGGTCATCCATTCCACGGTACTTCCTATGTCAAAAGTCTATCTCGGAAAGGAATATGAACAGAGATTAGCAAATGCCGCAGGTGCAGGAGAACTTATCACTGTATTAAAGATATTGAAATTCAACGTCAGTCCGGATTCCAGAGATGAGCATGGCCAACCAGCCTTAGTCAGAGCTTGCATGGGTATGTACTTCGAGAATTGGATGCGTAATGAATTTTATATTGATTGCTTGTTTTCTTCAACTACAAAATTAGCAAGTTGTTATAAAATTTATTATAAATTACATCCACACGCTGTCATAATTTTTAAATACATAAAATGCATATAACTTTCCATTTCAGGAGGTCATGCTGAAATTGTCTCTGCACTGATTGAAGCAAAAGCAAACATAAATATCCAAGGAGTCTATAATGTAACGCCACTCCATGCTGCAGTTAAAGGTTAAGATTTCATATTTTGTAAATTTAAATTAGCTTTTCAAAAGCATATATAAATTTCACAGGAATAAAAAAGGGGGCATTGTGCTCTGGAAGATGATAAAAATTAAGTTTCAAGTCAGATCATTTTAGCCATTTATTGGTCTAAAAAGCATACAAGCAATTTTTTTTAAGGTGATCTGATTTTTTTTTTATTAACAGGTCAAAATGTGAATTGTGTGAAACATGTAATATTAGGAGGGGCACAGTTAATTCCCCTTACAACAGCTGGACTGACTCCACAAGACATGGCAAAATACGGGTCTGAAGTCTGGGAGGTCATCAGTGATGCACGAAAAGGGGACATGCCTGAAATTGAAGAAATCAGTGAGGTGCCAGAAATTCCTGACTATGCTCTCCCAGATGGTGCTGCCAAGAAAAAGAAAGGGAAAAAGGGAAAGAAAAGTGGGAAGAAAAAAGGTGGAAAGAAAGGGAAGAAAAAGGGTGGCAAAAAGAAAAAGAAGAAATGACATTCAAAGATTTAAAATTCTTCATTAATCCTTTCGATTGATCTTTAAAATAGATTAATGATATGAAACAAAATTTACATGTATCTGTACATGAAAAATGATCAAAAGTCTGATTAATCAATGTATAATGTTGGAGACCAACAACATTGGCTTATCAGACAAAATTACTGCTTTTCCAGAGTTGATCCTTTGTTTCAAATTACTGTTATAGAAGCAATGTTGATTTTTTTGGGTTTACAATGATATTGTTATACATTTACATGTTAGGAAATGTTAATAAAATTTTAACTATTTTTGAGTGCCTTGTGCTTTCTCAAGGATACGGGTATCCCTTTATTACATATCGTACGTAAAAACAATCATTTGTGGAGTTACAAGAAGATTGAGCTTCAAAGTTTTCATATTTAATCTTAAAAATAACAAGTATAGAAATAATTTTACAGATGAAAATCTGAGCAGCTTATATACAAAACGAAAACACTAGATTATCACATGAAATGAGACTAGTTTTACACATTTTAAATATATATTTAATTGACAGTAAATTAATTAAACGAAGTGACAGGAAATATATATACATGTACATGTATTTTTTTTTCATATTGATAACAATTATGAGAAGATGTTCAGGCTTTGCAAAAAACATTTAAACTGTAGGAATTCATTCCTCATTACCAGGTACTTGTATTTCATAGAATGGCCAGCTCCGGAGTATTTTAAAACAAATTTTATACCCTGTATTATAGAGTGAAATTTTATTTTGATTCAACAAATTACCTCATATAATATATAAATTTCTTTACAAATAAATCTAGAATGGGAGAAGAGTTGTAACCCATGAGCCTTTTGATTTACTACATAAAACACTTGGCAATCTTGGAATTCAGACAATAAGACGTTAATTGACATTACACGCAACAGTTTAAATTTGGAAAGATAAATAACTGACTGCAAATATTTCAGAGCTTGTGAATTAGTCACTCAATAAAATCTTCATCTTAGTCATTGCCTTCAAAGAATATGATTTTCTGATTTTCTAATTAATACATGTATTATAAAAACATTAAATTATGCCTACAAATACAAAAGCTTGTTTTATAATAACATCCATTGTGTTAAATTGCTATCTAAATTTCCTTCCTTTAAAAATATTAACATAGAGTTATTTCCCTTCACATTCTTCCTAGCATGGAGATGTATGTTCTCAAAATATGTGTTGCATAAGCTTAGAAATTGATCTGCAGAGAAAACTCCATGTTTTTTTTTTTTTAAATATTTAAATAATATTCAGTCCTCTTTTGACAAACTACTAGTATTGTTCAGTGTGAATTCTTATTTTTGCTAGATAGTCATTTTGTTTTTATATACGAGATATAATTTTCTTCAATCTGAACAGGTAGTCTTCCACTTCCTTAGATTTGCAAACCACTTTCTGGTGTATTAACCCAAATAATGATGCCAAAAATAAAGTTCTAGCAAATAAAAGGTGAATTACAGTACCCTTCAAATATATAATTCACGTACAGCATAACAAATTCATGACAATGCCAATCACTTAATGCACAGAGACTGAGCTAAATTTTGAAAGCACCAATGTATTAACATACATTATATGTCTTTTGGTTGTTTTTGTTTCATTTAGTTCCTTGTGATAAGAAAATGTAAGTACAAACAGGTCAAAGGGTAGATCATCTTTTTCCATCAGTTAAAAAATAAATAAATAATATCTGCACATAAAATTGATTATAATGCCCACTTGCTCAAAGATAACTATAATTAACAGATGTGTATCACATGTATGTTAAAACTGAAATGACATACTAAAATTGTACCGTAATAATACAGTACACAAAAATTTAACAAAAGTACTTAATACAGTACGCAGAAACAGCATTTAATACTATACATGTTATCACATTGTTAAAACAGCATTGATTCTTCAATGAATCAATATCATGCTAAATTCTGAGGAAGAAAAATAAGACTACAGTAGTGTAAAAAAGTAGAAAGTTATTTGCTTGTAAGTCATAACAGAGAGCGTTTATAATCACTTCATAAAAGAGGCCAATATGTCAACAGGGAGGGGGAAAATAATGGTGGAATTCTTCTCGTAGGCTATGGTATTGAGAGTCTGTAGATAGCGCAGCTGAAGTGCAGCAGGAGAGGTGTTGATTATATCTGCTGCTTCCTTCAGAGCTTTGGAAGCATTATGCTCCCCTTCTGCTGCAAGCACCTGCAAATTATAATAGCTAAAACTGTATTTTGCAATAATACATGTATATATTAATCATGGGCTATATATACAAGTTGGAATTGACAAGTCTCTGATTGTTCAATAAATCTAAAACATGATGATATTATGCGAATAGCCTTTGGCCTTGACCCCTGACCTTTGCTCTAGCCTCCCTTGATGCCTCTGCTTCTGCAGCCATCGCTTTCTGTAACTGTTTGGGAAGTCTGACATCTTTGCTGTAAATTCAAAAAGATTCATTCAAATAGATTTCTGAGAAAATAAAACCCAGGTAATTATAATTGCATAGTATGCACACAATTTTTTTTCATTTTAATACTGACAGCCTTTAATGTGTACAGTGTACTTACATTTCTACCCTCTCGACCTTGATGCCCCAATCGCCTGTAGCCTCATCCAACATACTCTAGAAACACAAAAATAAAATAATCACGCACATTTATCACCCTGACAGGGAAATGCCAATACAGAAATAAATATTCCATGCTTTCCATCATTTCTTGTATTTTCTGAGTTATATCTGTAAGGATGTATTATGCAACAGATCTAAAAATGAATGCAGAGGTGGCTCGTGACAATTGGTAAATGAATGTGTTTGGGAAGTGATTTGACAATGGAATCATTCATTTTTCTGTACCTGCATAGCTTTACTGATTGCCTCCCGATCAGCCAGGATTTCTGACATACTCTTGGTCCCCAGAATGTTTCGGAGCGTGGTTTGTGCCAGAAGCCGCGTGGCATGGTGGGCATTTTCTACATTGGCCACGGAAATGGTGGGATTACACACTCGATAGTACACCACTGCATCAACGGATACTGTAACACTGTCGTTTGTCAGAATCTGAAGAAAAAAGTTACGAAACTTGAAGCAACATGCTGATAATTTCATCTGAAATCAAGGAAATGATCAGGTACCCATTATGGATACATCTTACACACACACATATAATTTACGTTAAATACATATTTATTCTTCTTTTTCTAACTACACACCAAAATAATTTATTTGAAAAAGAGAAAAAAGTTATTGTTCAGAGGTCTTTATGACCAACTCATCATATACTTAAACTAGAGTTTGAATTAATGTAGCCAGAATTGTATAATATCAGTACAATAGACTTGTACTTTTCAAAATAGCAAAAGCACATTGGTACATGAAATGGGAAAGCGGTATCCCTCCTTTAATAATTTTTCCCATAATAAAAGAAATTAGATGTTTGTTTTTAAAAGAGACCAAATATCTACTTCCTACAATCTGACCTAATTGCTTCATTTTGCAATCCTGAATCATTTTATAGATGTTGCTGATGCAATGAATCTTCTTACAAAGGTTTGGAAAAACAAAATGTCTTTTCAGCTAGACTTAAAGTACATGTGTAAATCAAGCTCCATAAAAGCCTTAAAAGCATTATCTCCTAGGGTCCAATTACCAATCAAATTCTAAAGAAAAACTGCTCTTCTGTAAGAGAGATACAGTAAGCCCATTAATGATTTTTATTACTTTTGTCACAAATAATTTTCACCAACATGGGTCTACACACTTGAGGGATTATTTTTTTCTTGTTAAACACCATTTAGATGGCTTACAGAAATGACTTTTCGAGACGATCAATGTTACAAGGGTGACTAATGTGTGTCTTGTGATCCGGCAATAAAAAGAATCAATCTTAATGCTCCGTGAATGTACCATACATAATCGTATAGATTAGCACACGAGGGAGTTCATCTCATGAAATACTAGTATGTATTGTTGTAAATTCAACAACAAAATTATATTCACAAGGTGTTTATTCAGTTCATTAAAAAAAATTATTCTGCATACAACAAATTAATTGCATACTTTGTACAATAATGTAAATTTGATATAAAATACTATACCCGGTATTTTATTGATCATTAAAAGAAATCATTTCCTAGAATTTGAAAATATACAATACTTTTTAATTTGCAGTCATATGGTATTCATGGAGCAACGTACCACTTGAAGTTTGAAATTCGTGAATTTCGTAACATGACAATTAATTCAATTCCAATTCTGTTCATCTTCCACAGTTTTATAGGTTTATATATCTTTCAGTTCTCCTGAATTTTCATGTCTAAAATCTATTTCTCCATAACTGACTATCTTCTTATTTGACCATTGATATGAAGTTGTGTTTTAATTTTTTTTTTAATCAATGAGACAGATAAAAAAATTTTGGGTGAGAACTTTTTTTTTGTGTGCTCAGTGACACGAAAATTTGATTCTGGCATATACATGTATTCCTTAAGATTATAAGGAGTATGACCAAATTTTATGAACAATTTGACTCGGCAATAACGAGCTTATGACTGACTCTTGAAAATAAGGTGTCTAAAAGATTTGGTGATCTACAGAATTTATTAATCCAGCGTAAAACTTCATGCACATGCAGGTAATTGTTGACCCACTAATTAGATGCACAATCATTAAATTATAATTCCAGGATGAAAAAGAGGTCAATGCCCCATGAGATATTGGTGACAATTTTAAGTACTAGAACTGTGAGAATAATTATCAGAGTCTCTGAAATAGCTAGTGGTATCCCATTTTCATACGAGTTTTACTACAGATTCTTTATAAATATGGCTTCTTACCTCTTGTGGAGGGACATCAAATGATACTGTCCGGAGATCCACCTTCGTGTAACCCTCAATACATGGCAACACAAAAAATATACCTGAAATCAAATCAAACTTCAACATTATGGACTAATGTGGGAAACAGGATTTAGAGAATTTAATGAAATATCAAACTGATGTTTCATGACTTCAATGATTTGTCAGATAAGGTTGCAAATCGTATAATTTACTAAATGAAGATTGATCTGTATATTTATTTTCCCATTTTCTTCACCATAACCCAGGTATTTGAGATATTAGTGTTCAACTTTAAGTTCAAATGTACCAGTATTCAGGCACTCTAAGAGGACATGCATTTTTACTTCATTTAAGATATGCAGTATATTCCTACTATTCAACTGTGTGTTCATATGATATTAAGGAATCATTTCTCTACATAAAAGAGTATAAGAAACTAGTAGTTCCTATAGAGTAATAATTGTGATTGATGCTGTGTATAATACCTGGTCCTTTTGAACCCCCAGATAAAAGTCTTCCTAATCGGAATATCACAGCTCTTTCATATTCTTGTACAACCTAAGGAAAAAGATAGAACTTCTCTTGTAAAGAAATCTATCAAATCCTGATTCTTCATCTCATTTCGACGTATGTCTACTCAACAGAAGCATTCACTTGCCATAATAATTATAATTATTAGATACAAAACATATTATTTCATGTAATGGAGAATATCCAATATGCATTATACAATGGATTGTAATCTTCAGAAATTTTGGTGCCTCTGACCAGGATCATGCAGACATAAAATTAAAGGAATGACATTTTTGGATGCCTGTGAATGGAAGTACATAACCCCACCCCCACCATCACTATAGAAGTATTCAAAACTAATAATAATTACCTTGATGCAGAAAAATAATGAAAATGGAAAGGTCACTATAACCAGAAAGAAAGACAGAATCATAAGAATGCTTCCACAACATCCAATGTTTCCACTACTCCCATCCGGGTCAGCTGAAAGATAAAACAATAACATACTGTAAATTATGTATTTCAATAATAAATTTGTGTGTCCATTCTGTATGGAATGAGGGTTATAGAATTTATCTTGTCAAAACAGAGAACATCAGCACTTGTAGCCCCTTTAAAGTCTCCAGAGTCCCCACCCCCTCTGCTGCACCCCTCCAGTTACCTTGGGATTTTAATGACATATATTAAATGATATACCTCCCAAATTGAAGTTTATAGAGGCATAATGATATAATCTCAGGGAACATATGGAATTCAATAATCATTACTAATGGGATGATTATTTAATAATAGATATCATAAATAATCAAATAAGAAAGATTTTTAATGGTTTTCTATCTTCGAAGAATCATGGAATTTCTTATACACAGCATAAAATATAGAATTTTGTTCTCATCAGTTTACCATTATTTACACCAGAAATGTAACAATATCTTAAACTGTCACTCCAAATCATCTCAGCCAGCCAATGTGTATCTATAACTTAATTGTTATCAGGAGATCCCATCCAACATAAAAGTCTAGGAAGGGAGACCTCAAACCAATAATGACACACATTCCAGCGTGAGCGCACTCAATATCAAACAGAACAAATTATGAATTGATGAGAGATTACCTCCAATAATTTGGGACCCCTGTTGGGTGGCGGCCTGGGGGTGATTAGACATAACTCATAATCTCCACATCACCACTAAACGCAGTAGAATATTAGCTTAGACTGGCAAAGTACATTGATGGAAATTGAACGATTGTTTTATTTCAAACACTAAATATGCTATATTTCCCCTGAAAAAAAAGGCTCATTGCACAACCTGAGTTGAACTCCTAGGACAAAAAAGATAACTGATAGCATCCTGGCTACTGAAAACCGTGGGCAAGCAAAATCAATGGCAACTCCATTCCCTCTTTGCTCTGATGGAACATGATGGGATCTTGCCGTGTTTACCCACTTTTTTAAAAAGAGCTAGATGTAACCTGCTCTAAGCCCATGAGAGTTAGATGGCTCAATAGCACCATCAGAACAATAATAATACTCAGATTATACAAGTATAATTACCGTTAATGTTCCATCAATACTTAAATATTGACATCCATTTGTTTAATTGGTTTGCACCTTTAGGTGTATAATAAATGGAGATTGCAACCATCATCTTTTTTATTTGAGGAAGAATTTGAAATACAATATTTAAAATAAAATCACAGGTAGTGAATCAAACTAGATTTTAATTTTTTAGCAATAAGGTAGGAAACTTTGAAATTGTCTCCAGGAATTTAAAACTTAATGCCAAAGTGGGAAAATATAAAATGACAAAAACAACAACAACATATATACAATGTTCCTATAAGTACCATTGTCATTTTCTTGTTTTAATATCCTTTTTGGTATTTCAGGAATTTCTGCAAATTCTTCTGATCAAACTGCATTGTGTTAATTGGTTCAACATACCTGATTATTTACTACTTGAACATCTTGTAATAATCTTTATCCTCAAGTGCTTCTACTTTTGTTTGTTAAATATTAGCATTACTTACTATCAAAAAAGTGATATACATGCAACATTTAGGAAGCAACAAAACTTTAATATTCTACTTTCACAAGTATGAAGCTATTAAGCAAATGTGTATAAGGCCATTCCATATATTTTTTATGTGTAGCATCTTGTGTGTGCCTTGGTTCTTTGACATCCAATATATTAGAAAAAAACAAACAAAATATGGATGCCTGAAATTAACTGTCATTTTTTGTAATGACCTACCGACAGAGTAAGTATGTCATATTATCATTATTAAAATAATATATTCTAAGCATTTAATATCTTGATTTTGCTAAATAATAGATCTATCTGTCTATAAGAAAACAAAGTCTGTGAGCCAGTGCTCACTGGTAATACCCCCGTTCTGATGTGAACATGTAAATACCACCATACAGCTTACCAAAACAAGGAATAGGCTGAAATTCAAGGAATTCTCAGATGAGGAGTTGCTGAGAAAACTGTGACGGAAACTTGGTATACATGTATATGGATAGATACACACTCAGTACGATAAACAGTTCACATCATATTTGAACAGAAATCTAAAGAAGTTGCAATTAGTACATGTAGTTGTTGAGAAAATTTGCAGACAGACATACAAGGGTAAAACAATATGCCCTAGCTCCTTCAGATACATATATTCCTTAAACCAAATCTTTTGAATGACATTACTGTAGATCACTTAATTTTCGCGACACCTTATTTTCGCGAGATTGTCATTGACTCTTTGTAAGTGGGACATAACTTTCACGAATAGTTGTTATTCCTCTATATAATCGTAAGGAATACTTTTATACGCGAGAATTTAATTTTCGCGAACGCCTTGGCTCGCGTAATTACGCGAAAATAAAGTTCTCGCAAATAAAAAGTGATTTACAGTATTTTTATGACTATATAAAGTCTGGGTTTTATTCTTTTCTCACTTTTTTGAAAGAGGTTAATTGGGTGCTAAACAGAGAAAAAACTTGGAATGGCCTGCCGTCTAAGCCTATAACTTTTATACAATAATTATATTTTGTGAAACAACTAGCAAGAGTACCATGAAAAGAAAATTTAAAGACCTTTTTTTTTTAAATTGATACAAAATGCAGTTCAATAGAAATTAGGGCTGGGCAATAATATCGATATTTCAACATACAATGACAAAAAATATCGTATCGCAATTTGATTTTGAAATATCGATATATTGGCAATATGCTTAAATTAAGGAATTTTGTCATTAAAATGATTAAAGATAAAAAAGGACTTGTGATAGTTTGTTATTAAGCCAAACAGTAAGACAGAAGTTGTTTTGTGGAAACATTTAAGAGCATAACTTAAATGAAATCAACAAGATTTTTTTTCCGTGTTGGTAACTTATCATAGTTATGTACATTCTGCATGTAGATTAAGGTAAATATAGTAAGAAAATGCCATTTTTATTACATTGAAAATATTGCAATACATATCGCAATACAGTTAAAAATATCGCAATATTTCGCAATACGTAATCTCGGGCCAATACCCAGCCCTAATAGAAATATGTAACACAATACTGATCGAGACTTAATTTAATATTTTATTTGTGAGCACATATTTCTTATTAATTTTATAGACTAATTCATTTACAAAAGAAAAACATATAGCCTACTTCTTCTACAAGAATTGAAAATATACACAGAGTGTCTGATTGAATTAGGTCTAGACCATTTTTATTAATAACTGTAGGATGAAAACCGATATACTATAAAGCTAAACCCCCAACACTGTCTGCTTGACAAAAACCAGGTTCCCATTGTACTTTGTTTGACACCAAAATATAATTTACTGAATCAACTTTGATATACAGAGAGCATGCATGATAGCATTCTTATAAGCTTTCAAATAGCATATCTTAATCTTCATAAATACAGTGTAGATGACTTCATACAACTCCTCATATTTTATTTGATTGTGAACTTTTAACAATCAAAAGTTCACAATCATTTAATTAAATTTCATTCAATTTTAAGAGGAGTTGTGGATAAGATATGGGTACCAATAAGAGTAACAGACAGATGATTAGATGGACATCCTGATCACTATATACCCTCACACTTTTCAAGCAGTGGGAAGAGGGGGGGGGGGTAAAATAATTAATAAAAGAACTTAATTGTGTTTTTGTTTCATAAAACCAAACTAAAACCAAAAAAGAACTAGAAATATGTCCATAGGACATGAATGCCCCGCTGAGGATATATTAGTGAAGCAACATGAAAATTTGTATGTGTATAAAATCAGATCAGAATATCTTGAAAAGTGATGCAGCTGAATTGCTTACATAAGTATGTATCAGCATATGAAGTTTGACACTAATTTCATTAAAGTGAGGTCAAGGTCAAAGTTTGGTTTGGGTAGGGCTTATAGTTCCATGGAAATGGACCTGCTCCAAAAACTTTAACCTGGTCACTCATCTGGAAAATGTAGGTCAGATCCAGCATCTGATGCAAGTCTGGTAGTGTCCATCCTTAGATGCATCATCCATGCAAGTTTGGTCCAAGTAGGGCTTATAGTTCCTTATGAATGGACCTGCTCCAAAAACTTTAACCTGGTCACTCATCTGGAAAATGTAGCTAAGATCCAGCATCCGAAGCAAGTCTGATAGTGTTCATCCCTCGATGCATCATCTGTGCAAGTTTGTTTCAACATGTGAAGTTTGATAACACCATCTTGAATGATATGTTTGAAACTGAGCTAAACACTAAATTAAGAAAAGTGAGGTCAAGTTCAAAGGAAAGATCAAGGGAAAAAAAATATTGATGCAGTTGCATAGCTCTCATCAATATCTATCAGCATATGAAGTTTGATGAAAATATCTTGGATAGTTTCTTTGAAACATAGCTTTGAACGGAGCTAAACGCAAAGCGTGATGGAAGGACAGACGGAAGGATGAAAGGATAGAAGGACGGAAGACGGACATGACAAACACTATATGCCCTGGCCATATTCATGGCGGGGCATAAAAAATAAAAACATTTTCATATATAAGGAATCTTTCTTTAGCCTAGTGTTAATTTATTAAAACTCACCTCCTATGACTTTATCAATTCTTCTGTGTCCAAACTCTGCAGGATGATAACTGCTGGCACCATTCACTGGAACTGTGGAACCTGTTTGTCAGATTGAAATGATAAGTTTATAAGCATCTACTGGAACAAAATGATGGACATATTGTATGTATTGAGAAAAAATCCCTTTTAGTAAAATAGTTTTTCAGTATATTTTTAAAAGATGCCATAATTCTGAAGTTGAACCAGAGTCAGGAATTAAACACATTTTAAGTTAGGCTAAGCATCTGTTCTGTCTGCCAGTAGTTTTAATTCGGCAGAGACGACTGACAGTCAACAAGTGGATGAAAGTTATGAGGATGATATCTTTTTATGCAATTCTGTGGTATAAAAAATACCACTGTTAGAAGAATTTAAGAAGGCTTTCCACCTCTGAATAATTATCTGATTTTCTACATCTCAGAAGACATGGGCATCCACATTTTTCATGAAAAAAAGGACATTTATCTTTTTCTTTTACATTCTATATGTAACAGGAAAAGAAATAAAACATTCTAGACAAGGATTTAAATTTTGACACCAGTGAAGTCTGGATGTCTATTTTATAAACTAGACTGCTAAAAATAATTTCGAGAACAAAATTCTTTGCAGAATGCTATGCAAATTCTCATCTTTATATTTCATTCTGCACATAAATAAAAAATATGAACCCCTGCTAAATAAAAATAACTGTTGATCCTGCATTCTTTAATGTAAGGGTATTAAACCATTACTTACCAAATTTGTCCAGGTCTAGGGTTTTCTCTGGATGATATTCTGGCATGTTGTACTGCTCTGTGTCAGGATCGTCCACGGGAGAAACCTTATTGTGGAAAGACAACTGCTGGGTCTGTAAAACAAAAGACAAAACTGTCATCTTGTAATCACTAATTACACTAATTAAATAGAGCAAGTTATTCTATGGACAAAACTTTTACATATAACAGATTGATTTAAGATTGTTGCTGTACATGCTATAAGCCCTTTTAATTAAGCTCAAAGCTAGAATTAATCTTATATGACCCTCCTTAAATAAAGAAAAAAAAAACATATATTTTCTTACTGCACATGCAGTTTTTTTGTAGAAAACTTGATTGCTCATTTGCTAATTACTACAAAAATTTGTGCAGCTGAAAAAGAAAATTTTGGGGGGTCCAGAATGTAAACCTATTTTTTTCTTGAATAAAGAAGTTGCAAGCCATATAACATTTACATGTTTTACTTAAAATTTTGGTAAAAAATTTATTCTTTATTAAGATTTGATTCCTCTTTTATATGCCTTTAAAAGAAATATTTTAAAGTTTTGAATTCCTTAACTTAACCACCCATGAGTACCGTAATGTAATAGTGATAATTAATATGAGGAAATTAATGTAAACTATATACTAGTGTTAAATACATGTATCTGTCTGCTTGATTTAAGGTTCATAAACCCTCTGCTAACTCATATAAAATTTTTCTTTAACTTTTATGATTTTCCAAAGGAAGTGTATATGCTGAATAAAAAACAAACATTTATAGCATGGCTTGCGGGGCAAAATTTGACAAAAAGGCACTTAAACATGACAAATTTATAAGGGAATAGACATCTATGTCATTAAGAGTTATCTCTCTTATCAGAGTATCAATGTTCCTTAAATAAATGAACAACAAATGTGTGAATTCATGAAAAATATGTCTGTATGTTTCAAAGCCACCATGAGTATTCTAAAGTGAAATTTCTTATACAAAGGAGCAAACCATATCATACATTAATCACAGGAGTCTGTAGTTTTTAACGTCCAAAAAAAAAATCTTTTTTTTTTTGGACGATAAAAACTTCAGACTCCTGTGCATTATTAAATGCATACATAAATAAGCACACCCTCTCAATAATTGTGCAATTTCAAATCAATTTTCTTCAAGTTTGAGTTTTCACATCATTAACACCCCTCAGATAAATTAACAATGCCTGGGAAATAAAAAATGAAAAGAAATCAATATTGCTCTTAATGTGCTGGACACAACCATATTAGTTAAGGATACAAGTCATGCTCCTCAACAAATGAGTGAAAAAAGAGATCACTAACTTTATTCTCCACTCAAATGATTGTTGTGAAGTTGCTATAAAAGACACTGACTTTAAACAAACTCAATTTGCTCAAAGAAAAGTAGATTCACTAAAAAGAAAGAACCTCAGTTTATATATGATATCTACAATGTACCAGTAAATGAGTTTTCTCCCTTTAGTGATCGCTTGTGGAAGATGGGAGGCATGGACAAAATGGATGGGAACCCTTATACTGATATGACCAAAGAAGAGCTGCCTTCCTCTTAAACTTTACTAAGGATAAAGACAAAGGAGTTTGGAAGTAAATCTTTTTGAAGACGAAAGCAGAAACAAAGAGTACAACGTATACAATAGAAGGTGTAAGATTAAGAGAATTAAGTGAAGTAGAGGAGGAAGGAGGAAAATAAAAGTTCCTAGAACCAGAAGAAAACTGAAAGGAGGTAAAAGAAATTTAAAGGAGGGGTCACTGGTAAAGAGAAAAAGGAGGGCTGAACAATAAGAAAGGAAGTACAAAGAAAATGAAATGGGGATAGAAGGAAAAAAAAGGCTTATTAAGATCAAGAAAAGACAAACATGGATAAGAATTGCTTGATAATCTTACATGTAAATTAGAAATCAAATGATGTCTTCTAATCAGTGCTGATTTACGATTGCAAGATCATCTGACACAAGTATGTGTATGCATATGCAGAAAATTCTTTTTCAATAACTTCCCTAAGTTCTACAGTTAAATATGGCACGCCAAATTCACAAAAATGAGATAAACCTAGTTTCACAATTGATAAACTAGGTTTATCGACTGTAAACTATAGTTTACAAACCGTAAACTATAGTTAACGATTCGTTAAGTATAGTTAACGATTCGTTAAGTATAGTTTTCATCTGTAAAACTATATTTAACGGTTGTTAACTATAGTTTACGAATGATAATCTAAGTTTATCTGTCTGTAATAAGCGTTAACAATAGATTTTGTTGATAAACATAGATTCACGTTTGTAAACTATAGTTTACAATCGTAAACTATAGTTAAGAGTTGTTAATCATAGTTTCACAAATCGTGAAACTATATTTATCAGATCGTTAACTATAGTTAACGGTTTGTAAACTATAGTTTACAAATCGTGAAACTGTATTTATCAGATAATCTATGTTTTGCAATCGCAAATGATTGTTTTCGATGTTAAGTATAGTTTACGGTTGTGAAACATAGATTTTCGCGTTAACTATGGTTTACAGATGTAAAATATAGATTAACGTTGTTAACTATAGTTTACAGTCCGTAAACTATAGTTTACAACCGATAAACCTAGTTTATTGACTGTGAAACAATGTTTTGCTCATTTTTGTGGATTTGGCGTGCCATAGTTAAAATATTAAATGGCGTTTTTGGAATATTGAAAGCAAATTTTTTAACCCCACCCCCTCCAAAAAAAAAATATCAAAAACCGAGGACAGAGAGTACATGATAAATTATCAAAAATAATTTTTATCAAGCCCTATCTAAAATAATATATAACTCTACCTTTAGGTAAAAATCAGGCTATTTTTTTTAATCAAGTATTAATTTTAGATCAGACAGAAAGTTAGAATTCCTCAATAATTTTTTTCGTTTTAGAGAAATCCATTACTTATATTTGCAAAAACAGGCAAATGGATCAAGCTGTCAACATTGCAGTTTTTCATTGATCTTTTTTTCTCTCTTAATTCTCATCCCATTCATATTATATAGCAATTACCTAAATCTCTGTAATCTATCATAAAGCGATGCAGCAATTCAGCCAATTCTTATAATCTATAGATCTTACCTCTTATTAGAATGTCTACCATCTGCCATATAAAAAATATATAGAACCTCCTTTGGATGTGAAAAGACCAAATTTTCTTGAGCTAGAAATCAATAAATGAAGAACGTTAGAGGATGGCTGCTATAATCCTGATGATTTCCTGTAAGGGTTCACATGTGTTCTCAATACTTCCTCAGTTCTGCCCTTACTAACCTGCCCTTTTATTGTCAGTTGTTTTACCATTTGGCATTGTAATATAATAAGTTTGTGATACTTTAAAAGTGCAAGTTTAATGCAATTTTGAACTCTAAAGTGTATTTTTTTCTCAATTTGAAAACAATATATAATATGCTGAATATTTACAAAACAAATAAAGTTTGATGTTTAATTACAATTCATAGATAAGATTAAAGAGAGAGAGAGAGAGAGAGAGAGAGAGAGAGCATTTTGCATATTGAAGAATTTTTTTAACTTCAAAAATCTTTCAAATTTCCTTTGGCATGTAGTACCAAGGATGGGAGCTATTTGACCTGAAAGCCCCACCCCATTCTCACATTGTAAGGCCATTCCAAGTTTTTTCTTTGTTTAGCGTCCTCGTGCGCCTTGGTTTTTGACACCCCATATAAGAAAAAACACACAACATCAGCAGTCCTGAAATTGATTAATTTAGTTGAAATTTTTGAATTTGGTCAATTTCTCCAAATAATTCTGTACAGTAAGTTATATTGGGTGTATTTTAAGCTTGTTTTTGCTTAAGAATAGATATTTCTTCTATTAAAGCAGTTTAGTTAGATCAAATCATTTGAGGGGAATCATTTTTATGACTTTTAAGCCTGTGTTTTATGTTTTGGCTTGTGTGTTTTTTGCAAATAGGTAGGTCTGTTTTTGAAAGATGGGTGGACGCTAAACAGAGAAAAAATTTGGAATGGCCTAACAATTATTAAAACAATTCACACACCAGATCAAAATCAAACAGTATATATTTACATGAGGAGGAGAGTGTATGATTCATATATTAACCAAGCTTAGTTAAGGGAGCACCAAGAGGACTTACCTGGAAAAAAAACACATTGTCAAAAGAAAAGATAAACTGGGCGGGGGCTCGAAAATTCTATTTCCTTGGTGGTGGGGGTGTTATAGATACAAACTTCCTTTCAAAACCATATTTAATTCATACATATAAACTAAATAACCATGAATTAACTAAATGTCTATACCAACAAAAAGTGTTTGTGTGTGGGTAATATTGATAGAGCCCCCGTCCCACTTTAACTAACGACTTCAAAGCGGTAATTTTTTCCAGTTTTTTCCTCAGAAATCGAAGAGACTGAAGATTAGCAGTAGAAATGATTGAAATCATATAAATCATTTCAAATTAATGTTATGATTATGTGCCCAATGTCCTGATTTATAGCACCGTAAAAATTAATACAGCAACAAATCGAACAATACACAGGACTACACCACACAGATTGCCAAATTGTCCAGATCCTATTATCGCCCCCAACTGAATGACTCTGCATATAGGAAGCCCGAGATGAACACCGCAAGCTGCTAATGTCATGTAATGCCCATATGTGTCTTATCTCATTAGGCTACCTGTAGTGTAGACTGTAGTACAACAGATGATTACCAGTTTAAAACAAGAATAAATAACAAAAAAAATCCTGTTCCGAAGAAAAGTCGTCCGAATACTGAAGCATCCGGATATCTGGCGTTTGGATATCTGAGGGTCCACTGTATTTGTTTAAGAATGTTTCATATATTTAATCAATTGTTAGAAAAAGCAAAGTGTGGTTCATTGATGCTACATGTATATTACTCACACAAAGGCAAATCAGGATTTCATTTGATATGAGAATTACAAATACATTTATTACAAATATCATCATACTGGCTTTAGGAATTTCTTATTCACTTCTTTTTATTTATTGAACATGATCAAGATTCATATTTTTAAATAAAATGTATTTTTATTTATTGATAATCTTTTAATAAAATTTAGTCTATATCCTAGACACTCAGAAAAATGATTTCTTTATCTGTACCTTTAGAACTTCCTTGATATTTTCATTTGAAACATCTGTTATATTCTGCTTAAATGCCATAAATGGCAAACAATAAATGTCAACCTGTATGTAAATGCCATAAATAAAATTGTAATTATTCATGGAGATGTTTTGTATCCTAAAGGGTCTCAATAAAACATAATCAAGCTGTTTTGTTTTTCTAGAGAAAAATATTGATGAAATTATTTTAAATTATGATCTGAATTCTCTGATGCAAGTCCAATTTCTCTGTAATGTTGATTGAAGTCACTGGCTTGCAGATTTCTTCCAATGTTTAGTTTGCAGGCTGTAATTGGAGCTTTATTAGTACAACATGTTAATATTTTTCCATGCAATATAATACTTTAATTCTTTATGAATACAGTTGATTGATAATATTTTATCATTTATTTGGATTATTTTTAGGGCACCTTGCATGTAAGGAACCACTCTCAGCAGGTGTCCCTACACCCTGCCCACAGTCCTGGCACCAAACACACCAGTAATTTCCGTGTAGCCAGCCTCTGTTTCCTGTTCCTGAGAAGATTACATGTAAGTTTTGTAACTCAGTATAAAAATATTGATATATAGATATTAATATACAAGCATGTTCTTAAAGTATGCATTTCAGTATGTTCAAGTAATGACCTTGAATTGTAAGGCCATAATTTTAACAGAGTAAAAATGTCATACAGTACATGTAATACATTAAAATTGATATAACCATAACTTAAAAAAAATCTCTCAAAACAAAGCTGTAAAACATAGCAGTAATAAAATATTCTGTGTAGGTCATTGGCCTTGTGACCTTGGTTGTGACCTATATGTTAAAAATAGCTTTTTTGTCTTCAAACTTTAACCTTTGCCACAACTTTTGAACCATGAAAAAATAGAGGCTTCATATTTGGTATGCTTATACTTCACTCATTAAGCTTATTTTAAATGACATCAAGATTAATGCCCTTGTGACCTTGTCTGTGACATATATGCTAAAAATAGCTTTTTTGAACCTTCATCATAACTTCTGAACCATAAAAGATAGAGACTTCATATTTGGTGTGCATACTTCACTAATCAACTTCTTTCTAATGATATCAAGGTCAATGACCTTGTGACCTTGACAGTGACCTATATGCTATAAATAGCTTTTTCGAACTTTGTTGCCGCCGGGTGCATAGTGTTTCACAAACACATCTTGTTTTCTTTAATTCAGCCTTAATTTCTGTACTACTGTCACTACCCGGTATTTGTGCCCCAAGCTTAACATTTCCTTCATTCTAGTGTTTTTGTTTGAGGTTTTTTGAAAGACAGGCTGACTTATGGATGGACGCTGAACAACTCGTGATCAGAAAAACTCAAATAAGTTTTCAGCTCAGGTGAGCTAAAAGGTATTGTCATCTTTTTGGTCTCTAATCAGATTTTTAGACTTCTCAAGAAAGTATATCCTAAATCCATATTCATTGCTTTTTTTTTTTTAAGCTGATTAAGTTGTCAATGGCCCTAGATCCTAGCATTATACAGACTAACGATTGCGATGATTATAAACTTCAGAGACCAAGAAATCAAGTTCAACTCTTGAAATTCAACAATATATAACAGTTAAAGATATCATCCAGAAGGAGAGATGACCAAAGTGAAAAAAGTGCCTAATATCTGTTTGCAAATTAATGCAAAGAAATGGTCAGTGCAGAGACAACATTTGAAAACATGAACAAACTACAGAGTAACTTGTGTTAGCAAGGATCTTTTGAAACACATTAACACAACAGCTTAACCATGCTACAGCCATGCCAAACTATAAAATAACACAGATCGGAGCTACAACATGCTGTAGAAAATTGGGAGGAAGAAAAACGAGTTCAGATCCTACTTACATTTCCACCCTCTCTACACGGATACCCCAGGGGTCTGTACACTCATCTAAATTACCCTGTCAACAAAATCAGTACTGACCACCTCAACCAAGAAAAGTTAGGCTTCTTTATATACATGTATTTATATATCATCTTAAAGTAAGCATTATAGGGAGTGTCTGAAGAAAATGAATCTCAGAGGCCCATGGGCCAAAAAAATCAGCACTGCAGACTTTGAAAGCCTTGATGCCAGAAAAGCAATAAAAATTTGTGATAAAACTGTACTGAGTAAACAATAAAACAAATTTGGCAATTTATCAACTTTGTTATATATTTTACTGTTACATAATAAACAGTGAACTGATGACTGTTTGAGATGGAGACAGGTTGTACTGTTAAGCCAGAAGAGAAGCGGTCAGATGAAATGGCAGGTGGGATTTTGGGGGACATGTTTAGTTCAAGTGTAAGTTGTCATTGGGTTTCGTTGAAAATGCTGTACACGTTACACACATAACATTAGTGTAAACCGACGGCCGCTATCGGCCATCGTAACAGATCGCATCCCTGGAGACTCCATGCAGACCGACTGGGAGAAAGATGGCGGGGAAAGAATTCATCCTGGTGCCAAACGAAGAAGGTAAGAATGTTGGCGCGTTAAACTGGATTGTAAAAATCAAAACTTATAGCAGCCCTAAATTCATTCCAAATTATCAATCCCAAATTCAACATTGTGTCATCGTCTCAAATACACTGTCAATATCAACTGAAAGATGCAAACGTATGTAGATCTACAATGTAGAAAGAGGAATAACTCTTTTGCATAATTTGCTGCCTCCCAATGCATTAACTTTTATATCTGCATTTCCATAATTTGATTATAATAAACTATGTACGTACATATTTTATGAATAATTCACCATGTTTATAGATAGTTCCTAATCATGTTTATTGTTTCTCCCGGTAAATTTGTGCATAAACATAGTTAGAGTCCCACTTTTACTTTGATGTGCTTTGGGGAAGCATTATTGGCAGCTTCATTGTGAACAGATTGGAGAACACATGAAGTTCTGAAAGCATTTTTGGGCAGTATGTAAAGAGTCGCTTATTGGGATTGTAGTTCTGTTGCCATAAAACACGGTGTTTGAGTTGGATAATTTCAAGACTGGCTTTTTTTGTCAGAAGCCAATAATGATCAGTGGTAAGTGCAAAACTGAATTTTTGCCCAAAATGAAGATGCATGCCATTTTCTACTTAATGTATATAACATAGTTGAACTTTCTCATGAATCAAAATTTAAAAAAAAAAAATGCTCTTTGACAATCACTATTTTGTAGCTGATTATGGAATTTATTTCACCTGTGAGACAGATTTTTCTAAAATTACATGTTCATGTTGATCATGCAATTCCATATTCAACAAAACATTAAATTTTCTCTTTTTGTCACATTTCTTGACTTTCCCTTTGCCCCTATCTTTTTGTAACACAGTGTCATATAAGGGGTTGACATAGTTGAGTGGGTGAGACATGACATATTCAAGTGATTTGGAGATCAAAAATAGCTAGATTTCAACAACAAACACACTGCATTTGGAGATTTAAGGTTAAACTGTTTTATTTACTCTCTCTTTCTTAATTATTTAATACCAGGATTTGTTTTACTACACGCTCCATGAAGGTGTAATACCCCCTCACAATCAAAGTGCAGGTGAATATAGTTTTTGCCCTGTTGTCCATCTGTCTGTTTGTCTGCAAAAAGTTTAATCTTGCCATAACTTTTGATTAGTTTGAATGAGACTTTCTATCTTACGAACAGGTAAAATCTTGTGACAAGACTTTTTTTTAGGTATCAACACATTGACCTTTGACCTTGACCTTACAGATTCTTCAGTACAAATATTTTTTACTTTGACTTTTTAGGATGACCTGACTACAAAAAAATAATCTGATACCTGACCAATAAATAATAAATTGATTAAAATTCATTACTTATTGAACTCAATATAAATTTATGAGAGCAATTAATTTGAACTTCCTTCCTAGCCTCTTTTCTAAACTCGACTCTCATTTTAAATTCCTAAATTCTGACCGTCAAGGTATTGGGAGTGATATACCGGTAAATATATAGTTAGTAAATGCTTTGATGGAGCTGAATTAAATGCTCAGTATTTATAGCTGGTTAATTATTTGTCTAATTAAATAATGTGTTTGATATTCTCACATATAATATCTTGCCACCTGAGACTGTGGTAAGCTTGTGATTAAAAAATTATAAAGATGACGTAATGAAGATTCATGAATTAATTTGTGTATATGTGTTACGGCTAGTGTACATTAATATCATATATTATACTTTCATGTAAATTACTTGAATCTGATTCGTCGAGAAACATTTGATAAAAAACACTACTACCCGCTGAATAATGAAGCCACGCCCTCCTGCGTAGCAACAGTCAACATTGCTTGACGACGGGTGGTATTACAAAAAATAACGACTGCGCGGAATTTATGCGCGCACGGTTCACTGTAATATGTCTTTGTATAAAACATTCAGTATAATATAATAAATATTGCCATTGTCAACCGAGGCGCAGCCGAGGTTGACAATGGTTTTCGAGGGGTGAAAATTTTCAATGTTACACTCAACTACATGCAATATTTATATAATAAAGTCACCTGTTATCAGATAACTGATGCTTCTACATATTACCTAAATAGATATATTGTTTTTAGATGGGACTTTCTGAGTAGGAGGAAGTTTAATACAATATTTTGATGTCAATTAATTTATACATGTGATTTAAGCATTCGTAATGGCAGGGAAACAAATCAGGTGATGTTGACTTACTTAAATTGACAGCATAACAAATTGGGCAAAAATGGCTCAAAATTATAAACGGTTCAAAGAAGAGGACAAAATTATCAGCATAAGGGGTAAAAACTTTTTTTAAGAAACATTCTTATTACTTTATTATACATATATACAGATTAATGGATCTCTCAATTTTAAACATACAATAACCTTTTTAATTAATGTTAGATAGGAACAACGGAAGAAATTTTAGCAAAGGAGCATTATATAGGGATAATGATTGGGTCATCTAACATTATCCTAATACATGTAACGTACTAGATGCATATTGCAAGTAAAATAAATTACTTATGCTGTAGTAGCCATTTCGTAGATATTTCGAACTACATTGTTAAGGAAGAATATTAAGGTCATGTCTTTCTCTTCTTGTAATTTTTCTTAAAAGGATTGGAAGCACTCTTAGTATGTTGTACTTTAAGTCTACAAATAATTTTTGTCAAGATTATTATTATTAGATATATATATAATTGTTGTCTAATATCTGATAAAGTTTACACACCCACCGTTGGCTAGTTTAAGCAAGTTTACTATAATGTATTAATTCAGACCATGTTTAAAATATAATGTTTGTTTGCCCTCTCTTGAATCAGGGTAGCTGCAGAACTGTAGCTCTCTGCTTGAAAATTCCGGACAGATAATGCAGAAAGCTACAGATTCATGCTTTTTAAAAAAAACTTTGATTTACGCTGAGTGACAAAAAATTGTCTTTGTAAATCAAAGGTTTTAACAAAGCATGGATCTGTAGTTCTCTGCATTATCTGTCCTAATTTTTTTCAAGCAGAGAGCTACAGTTATGCAGCTAGACTCAGGGTAAAATTATTGGGTGGATAGGAAGGTGCATGGGAAAATCTTTTATCCCAAAAATTTCAATATTTATGTTGATGGGATGAGAGAATTACAATGAAAAAAAAAAATTGTGTCCTGGAATTTAAAAAAATATATATTTTTAGTCAGTTGGTCAGGAGAGGACAACCAAACAATTTTTTAAAGATGGCCTCAGTTCAAACAAAATGGAGTACCCAGTTCATCTTGATCTTCTGTTCTTCTTCTCTCCTCTTCTCCATATCTATAGGAGCTATTACTTCTCTCCTCTTCTCCATATCTACAGGAGCTATTGCTATTGGTTCCTCATTACTCTTCTCTACATCTTCTGTTCTTGATGATACTTGACTTTCTTCCTAAAAATATTTGGATATTCATTATTATCTATGACCTATCTGCAACCTTTGTGTAAGAGGCCACTTGATTAAGTCTGTGTGCATACTATGTTCTTTGGCAATGAAGTTGAAAGAGCACAAATATTTTGTTGGGGTCAGGGCAAGGTTCAAATCCAAAGTTTTCCAAGTAACACATACTACATATACTAGCTTATCAGTTCTTCAAACATAATTTACACTTGTAATAACCGTATTCAAAGTTAGCAGGAAAGGAGGAATTAATAAGCCTACCACCCCCACCACCAC
>PRKT01000099.1:1084429-1110686 GCA_003671525.1 Saccostrea glomerata | reverse complement strand
CCCCCCCCCCCCAAAAAATTAACGACCACTAATGCACTCACCACTAGATCTTGATCTGCGGCTATTATCGGTATAACTTCTTTCTTCCTCTTCTTTTTCTGTGAAATATTAATTGAAAAAATGATAAAATAAGAAGCTGAGAAACTCTGCAATAAAATTGATTTCTGTACTGTGACTTTTTCTCTCTTTTAAAAACTAAAGGTGACCTAAAGAATTGCAAACCTTCTTTTTGCTTTTCTTTCTGTGTTGGGAATGTTCATCTTGTGAAACACTGAATTCCTCTGTTGCGCTGGCATCTTTCCTTGGAGAGTCCTTCAATGTGTCTCCATCAGTGTCTTCTGCTGTAGACTGGACTTTGTCGTCTGCTGTAGACTGGACTTTGTCGTCTGCTGTAGACTGGACATTGTCATCTGCTGCAGAGTTGTCATTGTTGTCTGCTACATTGTCCTGAGAATTCCCTGCTGGTTCCCTCTCAGTTGGTTCACTGTCAACTCTGGGAGCCGTTTCTCCGGGCTGTTGGTACCCTGAGTTACCCTGGGTCAGCTCAAAACTTTCCTCGCCCTCCATTTTAGAGGGTTTTCAGATATCTGTCTTAGGTTGAATTAAGTTACAAAGTTTGAGCATTTTTAAGCAAGAAATTATGACAAACTCAAATTATTTTTGAAATCAAAATATATGTGTACATGGATATCACTATGGCATTGTGCAGAAATTTAAAAAGGGTTACATTTAAATTAAATGAAAATGAAATATTTACTTTTCCTGGCTGTAATTGTAAATTTCATTGGTACTAATGTATACACCCTGGATACTTTAAAAGAATACAGTCTGTAAAGCTGAAACAAACCCTAACACTTACCAATTATTGCACTAATCCATCATTACTATTTTTCAAACATTATGGTTGAAGTGTCAACATTAAAACTTCATGGTATATCCAGGTAATGAAGAAATGTGTTCAGTCTCAAACTTTAAAATATGTACATTAAATATGCCTCTCACTGTCAGGAAATTTCTAATAGGATTTATTTGTTGTGGACCTTTAAAGATTTCCTGATAGATCGATACCAGTCACCTGTGCTATTTACTGATTTCAATAAAGGGGTATGTAAAGTCACAAGCCATGGCAAATCATCATCACAATATTGCGGTTAATACATATAGACAGGTAAACAAATGCGCTGATGAACTATGATTTAATTGATATTTTACATTGAATCCCAGACAAATCTAGTCTTTCAGTCTAAGCATGTCCAGTTGAATCCGGAAGCCTAAAATCAGCTTTTCAAATTGATACATGTACAGAAATTGAAAAGGAAAAACTTAAGTTTTTTTTTTGCTCACTTATAAAGCTGAAAGCTGAAGATAACTTTTCACATTTTGACCATTTTCTAATTGTCTCTCCATTCATTTTTAAACTTTTCACATTTTTGACTTCTTCGCCAGAACCACTGGGCCAATTTCAAACAAACTGTGGCACAATGGTTATAGCGTCTGCTCTTAAGTTGCGAAGTAAGGAGTTGATCCTTATGTCAAAGGTTTGATTTCCTTTGTGGGACGTGGAGACCAGTCCTTCGGATGAGACTGTATAAAGAGACTGTATAAACAGAGGTCTTGTGTCACAGTAGGTGCTGGCTTGATAAAGATCCCTCACTGTTCAATGGCCCTGAGTGCAGAGTACAGGAAAAAATTTGCAGCTCTCCACCGGCAAGTGGTGGTGTCTCTATATGAGTGAAAAATTCTCAAGAGGGACATTAAACAACATACAATCAATTAGGCTTTCCACAAAGTATCCTTAGCTGTAGGGGATTCAAGTGAAGGGCCGCACCTTGTTTCAAGGGGAGACAATGAAGAATTTGTAAAAATTTGGTGGCATCTTTTTAAAATATTCCCAAGGACCACTAAGCCAAAAAAGTTATATGAAGCATCCTTAGCAAGTGAAGATTCAAAATTATGGCCCCCATGGATAGGGTGGAGCCACAATGGGGGATCAAAGTTCACATAAGAAAACATTTGAAAATATCTTTTTAATTATCTTTTGTTCAAGAACTGTAGGTATTGACTCAGGTGAGCTTTATGATCCATGGGCTTCCTTTTTAGAATTTTTTTTTTTGTTGCTTTTTTAAGCTCACCTTAGTCAAAGACTCTGGTGAGTTCTTTTGATCAAAAAGCATTATGACATCCATCTGTAAGTCACTGGGCCTTTGGTAATGTGAATTTATGCTAGGGACTTGATAAGAATAATAATGTGCAAATTTTTTTTTTCAAAGGGAGATAAATAAAATTAGTGAGAGTGGTTCAAATAATTAGTTGCAGTATGAATTCCTGAAACTTATCACCTTCAGTGTGTAAATGTTACACAATTTTTTTTTTGAATTTTAAAACAGAAAGATTAGTGTAATTTTAATTAGGGAATTGAAGTTCTCTTTGGTTAGTTGGGTTTTGTACTTTAACTATTCCTCCTGGACACCTCCACAGTAAATTCCAGGAAACACTGCCAACATACTGGAGAGTCAGGGAGTCTGGTACACAGGAGGAGAGCTTTATAATCCCCCACATCCTCAGTCCTCACAGTCAAGTCATTCTACAGCTTCCCTCTCCTCCGCTTGTCAGCAGCTGCTATTGAGGGGCTTATACAATTAAAGCTGTTGTCTGTTGTTTTCATTGCATCACAACCCCAGTTGTTTCTTATTAATGTTACAGCTATTAGAACAAAAAACGGTAGCAGTATCATACACTGTCCCTTATGATGTGTGGGTCTATTGATCTGTGATCAAGATATTTCTGAAATATTGATCAGAAAAGTCAGAAAAATATGGGGGAACCAAACCAGCAAGGGAGCTCTTTGGATTATATGAAAGACTGTAAGTTGTACCAATTAATCTGTCAGAGACAATTCGTAAGTTTTGATTAACGATGAGTTTCTATTGACCTGATGCTGTAAATGAGGAACCTGTAACACATTTCTAGTGTTTGATCTTCATTGCATAATCTTTGTGCAGAAAGTGAACATATTGCACATAGTGGCACTGTGTGTTAATAGTGATGCTGTTCAATATTTAAGGTTTAAAAGGCATTGATAATACATCGTCATCCATTGATGATAATTGAAAATGGAGTACAGTGTTGTGGGAGGTCTGTTTTCCATTCAGATGTAAAAATTCTGTGTAAAATTACATTTTTTTATGCAAACTAAAAAAAACTATGTAATTGAAAAAGATTTTTGTATTGTATGATTTTGTTCTATAACTCACAGTATAATTATAGATGCTAATGACTCTAAGCCTAAAGACAGAGGGAATGAATGTTTTGTGGTATTTTTCTGTAACTTTTGATTTTGATCAGTAACTTTTTGTTTGTAGGTGCTAATGACGACTCTAACCCTAAGGATGGAGGGGATGTGGGGTGCTGTGGGTACATCTTGTGGTTCCTGTCCATAGCAGTCATCATCCTCACCTTCCCATTCTCCCTCTGTCTCTGTATCAAGGTAATTAGGATAATTAAATCATAACCAGATTCATTTGTATTCAGGTCAATTTCAGGAGGGTAAAGATAGAGCAGCAATAAAGGAAAACCATTAAAATATCCACAAGTTTGTTGTTAAACTATTCAAAGTCATTGTTTGGGAATGACAGTAACTCAGAAATCGATGATAATTTCATAAACATAGAGACTGAAATGTGTCTAAAATATTTATTTGTATAATTTGCATCAAGTATGCTTTTATTCTGGAGTCTGGCATCTGGATTTCTTATGATCAAAGGCAGCAGCCGGAGAAGATGAATACTTTACATTATTGAGATCAGTGATTGAGAGGAGTTTTCTAGAAATTACATCTGTTCAGATGTTTGGTAATTCTTTTGCTGCCAGATAAGATTTGTGCAATTGTCAAAACAATCTGCACCGCATTCAAGTTAAAGTCAGACATGCATCTACTAATGGTTGTAGACAATGCACAAGAGACCCAAAATTTAGGCTGAAAAGTACCTCATAGATTAAGTACAATATATACATTATTTATTACCTTCTTTTGCCATGCTCACATAAAAAACAATTGTACTCTAGTTATAAATCTTGATTCTTTTGTACATGTACAATGTATTAGCTATTGTCTGTATTTCATTGGTAGCTATCAGACATAAATTTCAGTGCATGCTTAGATTATGTGGAGGCCAGGCAGACTTAATTGGCTCAGTGGTTAGAGCACCTGACTAGATGAGATTCAGGGGATTGGGCTCATATCCTGGTTTGAAGTCACATTTTTCACCCTCTCCTGATACTTTGGTGTCATGCAATGCCCTGAAAATACCAGGTACAAGACATGCCAGGGAAGAACTTGGGTTAGTGTCTTTGGGGACAAAGCCCTTCAAGGAGGGAGGAACAATTAAGGCAGTCAGCCAGCCGTTAGTTTGTCGATGGCTGCAGTTCAATTCTTGGTCTGCCCTGCTGCATTTTTCTCCGGTCCCTAATGCCAGTTACTATCATATATAGTTACTAACATATGTCCACTTGTATTGTCATCTGTTGGTTAAAATGATAGTTATTGTTAGTAAATATTGTGAAGATTTTACAATGGCTATTTCAGTTTATTATTTAATATATTTTAAAAAAACTTCGATTTGGTATAATTTCAATAAAACTTATGTATACACATAATAGATAAACCCAAATATCAGCTGAATGACACACTAAAGAAAGCTGTCAGCTTTTGCTGTTTAGTTGTACCTTCAACTTCTGAGTGTTCTTATTAGTCATGTCATATTTGAGATAATATCTGCAGTGGAACCATTTACCATTATTTTATTAGAAATTTTTTATATTGATTTTAGCTTGTATTAATGCCCATGCAGTACCACACCACTTCAGATCTGTGAAATATGGCTTGCTGGCTTGACAGTTAGCTGAAAACACCTCTCTCATTACTTTAATTATCTTATTACTGACTTCAGATGATATAAGTGATCTAAGGCAGTTATAACAAGTGCATCTGTGCTTAACCTCAGATGACTTCATTTGTGTGGCAAGCTCATATAATGGCATTCCTCTCTAATACACAACATGTGGTAATGTATTCAGTACTGCTTTTTAAGATGGGGCATTTATAGCAGGAAGAAAATTCTCAGAATTTCTCACCCCTTTTAATTTACTGTAATTGGATTAGAATTAGTTGCTCAATATTAGATATAGTGAAACACACTGGAAAGGAAGATGCCAAAGATTAACGATATGATGCTGGCTATTAAATTGGTTTAAATTGTACCGGGTACATCAATGTACTGAGAACAATCATGGTACCCATAGATGGACAAAAAGTACACTTTTTTTCCTTCAAAATTTTGATTGGTACATGTATATCTACATTAACACCATGAATGTAGCATGTACAGAAAAACATGCTTATTATAAAGTGCCCGGGAGGGACAATTTAGTAGGGGTGAAACAATACGCCTCCATCACGGTTCGATATGTATCGTAAAATTTGGTCTCAGTTTGGTTATTTTTGATACGATACATTTTGATAGAAGGAAACAAATTCAACTGTTGTTTTATGCTTCCTTTACCATGTTAACTCAATCTAGTCAAATAATTTATTTGCAAAATGGATAGAAGAAATATATTTAACTGATTTGACTATTTAACATTATTTTACAAACTTTAAGTCCATTAAAATTTACGTTTTTGAACTAATTATACTGAGGAACATGTTTTTACCTTGTGGCAAACCTGACTGAATGACAATCCCGACAAAAAAACGAACCGAAACGAAAATAGAGGTTTTTTACCATGCATCGAACCAAGAAAAATTACTGCGGTGAATCGATACCGCAGTTAAGCGTTTCACTCCTACAATTTAGCTTCGTTATACTTATAAGGGTAATTGGTTACATGCATATCCAATAAGTTTACAAAATAGGTATTTTAAAGTCATGGGGAATTAAAATCAATTTGCTCACTGTAAGCGTCAATTTGCAATAAGCATGTTTGCTATAACTGTGTTTTACTGTACATGCCGTAAAATCTATGCCACTTTCTGATTTCTATACTGAATATAGTATTCAAAAAATTCACAGATTGTAAAATAATGTGCACATACCAAAGGAGAGTACAACTGGGTATACTTGGCCATCTTTTTCAAATTTGAATTAATATATGTTAAATTTTATCTTTATTAAAAGATAGAGTATGAACTCATTATAGATTACATCGAAAGGACAATTTTCTGATACAGTATTGATGTCTGTAATGAAAACATTAAAAACAAGATTTAAAAACATGTCAAAAGCAAGCATTTGTGTTAATTTGGTTTAATCCAAGTTTTCCCACAATCTTTCAGGAAAAATTGTGGTTCAAGGGAAATAACTCTGATTCATATTTATCATTATTCATCATGTATGGGATATTTTACTGCATTTAAAGCACTTTAGAGACATCTTTATGGCATTCAAAGAATATGAAATTAGTATATTTTAAGCATACATGTCTTTTACTATCTCTTTGACTAGGTTGTGCAGGAATATGAGAGAGCAGTCATTTTCAGACTCGGTCGATTGATTGCAGGGGGTGCAAAAGGACCAGGTAATTATGGAGGAGAAATGAACATTATCTTCATGATTCTTGTACAATTATTTTTCTATATTTCCAATAGTCTAGAATTTATATATTACCTTGATTTGTAATTAGGCCATACCTAAAAAAAATTTTGCCCTCTCACAACCTAGTGACTAAAAACTCAGAACTTTTTTTCAACTTCAGGAAAGAATGGTATATTTGGTTCATTCTTAAGTTTTCTCTATATCCCATCAGTAAATTTTTACACATCATATTTTGAAGTTTCTTAGTTTAAACATAGGTAATCAAAGATTACAAAGCTCACCTCGACGAATGTTATCGGTGTAAGTAATGCAAATCTCACATAATATTTTCTTAATATCTAGTATTTATCCCAACAACAATATTTCTGCAAGTTGTGTTTAACCCCTTACATGGCATATACACATTTCTATGCCTGTAGCGTGAAAAACATGTATAGTGTAAACAAATATTCATAACTTTGTTAATACTGCAGATATCAAGTACTTCAAGTTCATTGGAATTGATCTGTTCCCAAAACTTTAACCCATGGTCTCTTGTATGGAAAATATAGCTCAGATCCAGCATCCTAAGCAAGTCTAGTAGTGTCCATCCCTAGACACATCATCCATGCAAGTTTGGTTCAGGTAGGGCTTATAGTTACTTGGGAATGAAAATAAGGGTTAGATCCAGCTTCTGAAGCAAGTCTGGTAGTGTCCATCCTTAGATGCATCATCCATGCAAGTTTGGTTCAGGTAGGGCTTATAGTGACTTGGGAATGAAAATATAGGTCAGATCCAAAATCATAAGCAAGTCACGGAGTGTCCATCCCTAGATGCATCATCAATGCAAGTTTGGTCCGGGTAGGTTTTATAGTTACTTGGGAATGAAAATGAAGTTCAGATCCAGCATCTGAAGCAAGTCTGGTAGTGTCCATCCCAGATGCATCATCCATGCAAATTTGGTCCAAGTAGGGCTTATAGTGACTTGGGAATGGACCTGCTCCAAAAACTTTAACCTGGTCACTCATCTGGAAAATGTAGGTCAGATCCAGCATCCAAAGCAAGTCTGGTAGAGTCCATCCCTAGATGCATCATCCATGCAAGTTTGGTCCGGGTAGGGTTTATAGTCTATTCTGAATGGACCTGCTCCAAAAACTTTAACCTGGTCACTCATCTAGAAAATTTAGGTCGGATCCAGCATCCAAAGCAAGTCTGGTAGTTTACATCTCTAGATGCATCATCCATGCAAGTTTGGTTCCGGTAGGGCTTATAGTTACTTAGGAATGGACTTGCTCTTAAAACTTTAACCTGGGACG
The DNA here is from genome assembly GCA_003671525.1 of Saccostrea glomerata. NCBI lineage: Eukaryota > Metazoa > Mollusca > Bivalvia > Ostreida > Ostreidae > Saccostrea > Saccostrea glomerata. Next base: position 1,102,798 of record PRKT01000099.1, on the reverse strand, counting down.
CCGATGCCAACGCGGGGGGTATAGCATAAGCTCATCTCGACTTCATCGAGGTGAGCTAAAAAAGGCTCCATCTCCATTACCATCTTTTTTTTTTCTGAGTCAGTAGATGCAGTGTGTTGTGTTTTTATCCCCGAGCTTTGGCGTGGGAATAACATACAACGATTGGATAAAATCCATATCCAACCACAAATTACAAGAGATTCTTTTTATCTCATGATTTTACATAACTTTCAATATTTATACCCCCTACTAAGAACAGAGGGCATTTTGTTTGTTGCTGCTGGTCGGTCTATCATTTGTTCATTTTCTTAGCAGAGGTTACACAATATTGGTTTGAAATTTGGTATACAGATTTATCATGAATATATCTAGGACAAGTTTTGTTTTGGGTATGATTGAATCATATTTAGCAGAGTTCTGTCCCTTGGACTTAGAAATATACCAATTATTTGCGGAGAGGGTATAAGTGTTTTACAAACATCTCTTATTTAAATGGTTTTGATGTATGAATCCACATTATTTTATTTCATCACTTTCATGCAAAAACATTTGTGATGTACAAAAGCATCGTCGCAAACCATGGCCAAAATGTATGATCCTCTCCCATTCTGGCCGTGGTTGAATGAGAAGAGAATTTCTCATAGTTCATTAAAATATTGACCAATGCAAGTAAAGCATAGTCAGATAATGAACTTTAGTGTGACCTATCAATATCCAATCACAGTGTATGAAATATTTCTTGTATACTGCCGATGTAAATTGTTGATATCAATTGTGATGGAAACAAAACTTGTCATTGACTGAATATGACGTCACAATAGAGAGGCATAAATATTCAAGGTTATGACACTTTTTGTGATCAAGCAGCCATGGGTAGGAGAGAGCTATATGCAGACTCAGGACGGTGGCTTGAGGCGATGTCACAAAAATGGTACATAGAAAATTATCCAGTGAGTGGACAATGTGATTGCATTGGTTAAAGGGGGGGTGGGGGGGTGATAAAAGGGTAATCAGTATGGAGTAAAAAAAAATAGTATGTACATGTATCATGATAAAGAAGAAAATCAATATTTTTGTAGTTTTGTAAAGAAGTAGTCTTTTTGAATTAAACTTAATTTTTTGTCTTCATTAGGTTTGTTTTTCATCATCCCCTGTATCGACTCCTACACCAAAGTGGACATCAGAACTGTGTCATTTGATGTTCCTCCTCAGGAGGTAAGACGTGTATCTAATAAAGAACTCTATCTTTAATAAGGTAGTCTGATCCCCAGGTTCTAAAAATCAAGTATTGAATAATGGAAAATACACTGTACTCACAAAAGTGTCTCAGAATTATCTCCCCTGCAGGAAATGCAAATAAAAACACTTGTTCTGCATTTGTCATTGGAAATTGATCAACCAATTTATTTTAGGATGAAAAGGTGTCACAGCATTTGGAGAAAATCATGTGTTTTTGATACTTATATAGTACTATACTTCTACTATTGATAACTTCAGTTGTTTTACAATTAATTAATACCTGACATAAAAAGCTTTTTTAGTACCGGGGGTATATCTACTTCAGACGTAACTTGCCAGCCATGAAGTTTTACTGACATGTTAGTGGAAATAATGATAATTCCAGATGGAAAAGCCAGTTTCATAGAAAAATCTTGATGCAAGTTCTTTTCATGCTAGAAATAATTTGGCTAGGAAAAAAATGTATTAACTAATCAGTATCTTGTACACTTTCACTAATGAGAAATGTAACAGTAATTTTATCATAAATGTTCTATCATATTCATCAGCACTTTCTATCATATTCATCAGCAAAAGTGCTTAGTCCTGATTTGGATAAAAGCTTTGGGCTGATTTCAGCCCCTCAGTGGTATTAAACCATGGAAATACAGATATTGATTTCCAAGATATCACAGCGTCATTACAGTATAATTTGAAAACTCTTGTTTGCTTTAGTTATAGGAAATGGTTGATGAGAATTCACAGATTTATATCCCAGTAGAAATGTTTTGTTCATAAAAAAACTTGGACTGTCTTCCAATTTTACAGCATTGAGATTAATTTTGGCCTATTGCCTTTTTAGTTCTGCACTTAAAACTACCTGGTATCAATTTGTTTTCCAATGAACTTGCTGTAAGCTATGACTTGTTTTTGTTAAATTTTTTCCCCAACAGATTTTTGGGATAAGATATATGAATAAGAATAAAGGCATGTTTGGTTATATTTTTATTTCCATAGAACTGTGCAGAAAGCAAGAGATCATCTTAATAGTGACTCAGGTAACCTAAAAATGTCGGCCAAAAAATTTGTAACAAGCATATACAGTTGAACATTGGTATATTGAACACTGATATCCAAAATACCATGGGTATGTCAAAATAATTTGGTAGTCCCAACCACTTATTCTTTAATTCTTTACTCTCAATATCTCGAATCATTGAATATCTTGAAGTTTTCCTCGCTCCCATCGAGTTCAGAATAACCAGATTAGACTGTACTTTTTTTTGCACAGTTCTATAATTGATTATAAAATAAACAAAGCATTATTCGTCTCTGAGTTACTCCTAGGAGTTATGGTGAGCAAGGAGGCCTCTTCTAAAATTGTAAATTTCCATTGGTTTTGATGTTAGCTAAGGCAACGTTCTAGCTATTGTTGAATTCTTCATTACTTCATAGTGAAAATGCATTTCATTAATTCTTTGAAAGTTTTCTTTGGCTATGGTTTTCAGCGGATCAACAGTTAAGAATTTATAATTAGTATCACAATCATTTTTATAAATTAAGTGAATTTCAAATGTATATACATGCATGTACTTATAGAATATAATATTATTTTCTTATTTTTGAATTATAAGATATTGAGATACTTTCTAACCTCTACTGGAAAAACTATCAGTTTTCTCCTATCCATTTATTCCATTATTATACTGGGTATATGAGAGTTTATTTTCCTGGAATTTAAAAAAAATTGCCTGAGGATTATCAAATACTTTGCCAATATCCTTTACTTTATCTGTTTAAGTAATAACTAAGTTTTACTGTAGATACTAATTTTGTGATTAGGTTCTGACTAAGGACTCTGTGACTGTAGCTGTTGATGCTGTGGTGTACTACCGCGTCCAGAATGCCACGATGTCAATTACAAACGTGGAGGACGCCAACCGATCTACACGTCTGCTGGCTGCCACCACACTGAGAAACGTTCTGGGGACCAAGAATCTGAGTGAAATTCTGTCAGAAAGGGAGACAATCAGTCACTATATGCAGGTAATGACCATTTCATCTATGTCTATAAAATACCTATACATGTATACTGTATTCAAAACTGCGGATCATTAAGTTTGAAACACTATATACAAATTGCATTGTATATGTACAATGCATCTAATAAGTGTCTGATAATTATTGTCTGTCGTCAGATTCTGTATTATTTAGTTCTCCAAAACATAAACTTTTTATGTGGACTTCTGATAAATGAACCTTTAGTCCTGGTACAGTTGGGTTGTTTTTATACCTCTGACTGGTTATTGCCATAACTGTCCAGGAATTTTGTGAATATGTTTCATATTTTTTGAGTGCAGAGTAAGAATTTCTTATGAAAATTGTCAGCAAAATGGGCAAACAATAAACATGTCCCCCAAAATCCCACCTGCCATTTCATCTGACCGCTTCTCTTCTGGCTTAACAGTACAACCTGTCTCCATCTCAAACAGTCATCAGTTCACTGTTTATTATGTAACAGTAAAATATATAACAAAGTTGATAAATTGCCAAATTTGTTTTATTGTTTACTCAGTACAGTTTTATCACAAATTTTTATTGCTTTTCTGGCATCAAGGCTTTCAAAGTCTGCAGTGCTGATTTTTTTGGCCCATGGGCCTCTGAGATTCATTTTCTTCAGACACTCCCTATAATGCTTACTTTAAGATGATATATAAATACATGTATATAAAGAAGCCTAACTTTTCTTGGTTGAGGTGGTCAGTACTGATTTTGTTGACAGGGTAATTTAGATGAGTGTACAGACCCCTGGGGTATCCGTGTAGAGAGGGTGGAAATGTAAGTAGGATCTGAACTCGTTTTTCTTCCTCCCAATTTTCTACAGCATGTTGTAGCTCCGATCTGTGTTATTTTATAGTTTGGCATGGCTGTAGCATGGTTTAGCTGTTGTGTTAATGTGTTTCAAAAGATCCTTGCTAACACAAGTTACTCTGTAGTTTGTTCATGTTTTCAAATGTTGTCTCTGCACTGACCATTTCTTTGCATTAATTTGCAAACAGATATTAGGCACTTTTTTCACTTTGGTCATCTCTCCTTCTGGATGATATCTTTAACTGTTATATATTGTTGAATTGCAAGAGTTGAACTTGATTTCTTGGTCACTGAAGTTTATAATCATCGCAATCGTTAGTCTGTATAATGCTAGGATCTAGGGCCATTGACAACTTAATCAGCTTAAAAAAAAAAAGCAATGAATATGGATTTAGGATATACTTTCTTGAGAAGTCTAAAAATCTGATTAGAGACCAAAAAGATGACAATACCTTTTAGCTCACCTGAGCTGAAAACTTATTTTAGTTTTTCTGATCACGAGTTGTTCAGCGTCCATCCATAAGTCAGCCTGTCTTTCAAAAAACCTCAAACAAAAACACTAGAATGAAGGAAATGTTAAGCTTGAGGCACAAATACCGGGTAGTGACAGTAGTACAGAAATTAAGGCTGAATTAAAGAAAACAAGATGTGTTTGTGAAACACTATGCACCCGGCGGCAACAAAGTTCGAAAAAGCTATTTATAGCATATAGGTCACTGTCAAGGTCACAAGGTCATTGACCTTAGTACAATTAGAAAGAAGTTGATTATTGAAGTATGCACACCAAATATGAAGTCTCTATCTTTTATGGTTCAGAAGTTATGATGAAGGTTCAAAAAAGCTATTTTTAGCATATATGTCACAGACAAGGTCACAAGGGCATTAACCTTGATGTCATTTGAAATAAGCTTAATGAGTGAAGTATAAGCATACCAAATATGAAGCCTCTATTTTTTCATGGTTCAAAAGTTGTGGCAAAGGTTAAAGTTTGAAGACAAAAAAGCTATTTTTAACATATAGGTCACAACCAAGGTCACAAGGCCAATGACCTATGTATCGTTAGAAAGAGCATAATTAGTAGAGTATGCATACCAAATATTAAGTCTCTATCTGTTATGGTTCAAAAGTTACGGTGAAGGTTAAAGTTTGCAGAAAAAAGCTATTTTTAGCATATAGGTCACAGTCAAGGTCACAAGGTCATTGACCTTGGTGTCATTTGAAAGAACTTTATAAGTGGGGTACGCACACCAAATATGAAATCTCTATCTTTCATGGTTCAAAAGTTATGGCAAAGGTTAAAGTTTGCAGACAAACAGATAAACAGACAAACAGACATACTGACAGACAGGACAAAAACAATATACGCCACGGATCTATCGATCCGGGCGCATAAAAAATGGGAATACTTCCATCACCAGAGTCAATGAAGCATAAAAGTAGGTCAGATGCTGCTGTTCATACATGTACCCGGTACATAGTGTTGTCTGACTATAAATAAAATATTTCCTCAAATATCTGTTTAGTTTTAAGGATTTTGATTTGATAAATTTCTGAATACAATAAACTTAAAATTGATCTATTCTTACCACATCCCAATTATCATAAGCTAGAAGTAAATAATTAACTAAAACACTCCACCAAAGCATTAGATAAATATAGGTCATATATGCATTGTCAGAAGCACAGTTCCAAATAAGTTTTGAACACTGTTAATAATAGTTGAGTTTTTGTTTTGCAGAAACATCGACACAGCAACAACACCCATATGATAAACAGTGATGTACACTTATGTACATGTAGCACTATATGGAAACAGTCAAACTTAATCCTCAATGAATGTTGTGTGAAGAAAAAAATATACAAACAAGATGTGTTTGTGAAAGACTATGCGCCCGGCAGCAACAAATCTCAAAAACTATTTTTTTAGCATATAGGTCACAGTCAAGGTCATTGATCTTAATGTCATTTGAAAGAACTTTACTAGTGGGGTATGCTTACCAAATATTAAGTCTCAATCTCCTATGATTTAAAATTTCTGTCGAAAGTTCGAAAAAGCTATTTTTAGCATATAGTTTACAGTCAAGGTCACAATGTCAATGACCTTGGTGTCTGTTGAGAGAACTTTATCATTGAAGTATGCATACGAAAAATTTAGTCTGTATCTCATATGGTTCAAAAGTTATGGCAAAAGTTCGGAAAAAGCTATTTTTAGCATAAAGGTCACAGTCAAGGTCACAAGGTCATTGACCTTGATGTCATTTGTATGAGTTTAATTAGCGAAGCATGCATACTAAATATGAAGTCTCTATCTCTGATGGTTTGAAAGTTATGGAAAAAGTTCTAAAAAGCTATTTATAGCTTGTAGGTCACAGTCAAGGTCACAAGGTCATTGACCTTGGTGTCTTTTGAAAGAACTTTCTTAGTGGAGTATGCATACCAAATATCAAGTCCCTGCCTCTCAAGGTTCAAAAGTTATGGCGAAGGTTAAAGTTGACAACAGACAGACAGACAAACAGATTAACAGATAAACAGACAAACAGACAGGACAAAAACAATATACGCCTCGGATCTATCGATCTTGGCGCATAAAAATAATGATAAATATGAAAAATCTTTTCTGAGGAATGTGTTTATGTCAGAGTTGCATATGCCTTTATCTGATTGTATAATGGGTGAGCATTGTGGATTTTTTTACTTTGTTGATAGGAGTCACATTCCTCTCTTAGACTATGGGAGAATAATCAAAGCCTGTCATGAGAAATTTCCAGAAATGTTGAAAAAAATTTATTGAAATTGATTTCATGTTTCTTGTCAATGTGGAATTTTGCACTTAAAGCATCAAATGTGCTATTCCATTGATTTAAAAGATATTATTTTATAAGAGCATGCCTTGTCTGTGGTATTGACTGTGAGTTGTGTCACCTTTGTTTCTATAGAGTTCTCTGGACGAGGGTACAGACCCGTGGGGGGTAAAAGTCGAACGAGTGGAAGTGTAAGTAAAGGAAGATAACTCCTCTGGAATTATTACTACATATCTAATTTGTAAGAGTCTTTCGACTTTGCACATTTTGTCATAGACAGGGATATTATTTTTTTTTCAAAGTTAATAAAGAAAATGATTTAAAATAGCCACACTCTAAAGCCCCTATAATGATGAAAACAAATTCAGTTAAGTTGTTATATATATTTATTATTTTGTATAATTGTTATTTGATGCTAAGAAATATAGCATTGGAATTTTTTTTTTTAAGTATGATAAAATTAACTACATATAAATGTAGAAATTTATATGAAATACATTAAATGCAAACATAATATGTTAAATAGTTATATACAGTCTCTGTTTTAATTTCCTCAAATTACTCCTAGATAGAATATTTATTAGAATATTTATGCCTGCACAGTTTATCGGACTGTCAATTTGCTGTGTATAGTTAATATTAGAATACTTATTGACAGATGAAACACTAGACAGCTATACATAAAGAGTCTAGCTCGTTAATTATCTCAAGGGAAAGAAAGTAATTGCATTTGATTCTTATTTCCATGGTGATATACAGCATTGCATGCACTTTTCCTTGCTGTGGATAAATATTTTCTTATCCTTGATTTTAGTTTATAGTAGAGCCATTTATTTTTAACACCCATAAGATTTTTGTGTTCCTAATAACAGCTGAAAGTTTACATTTTCAAAACATTGTACTTTTAAACCATTTATTTTTGACAAGTAAAACAAGTGTTCCTGCATGAACATTTAAACAAAAAATTATCTCATTGCTTCCAATGAAATTGTTTAAAGGTCAGTCTGTGTTTATATTTGTGTAAGCACCTGTTTAGATCTGAGATAAGATTCTACTGAGCCAGATCTATTTGTTTACAGTAAGGATGTCAGACTGCCAGTCCAGTTACAGAGAGCTATGGCCGCGGAGGCAGAAGCAGCTAGAGAGGCCAGGGCTAAGGTAAAAACAAAAAAGGACTAAAACCCACATCGTTACAAACCACGGCCAAAATGTACAATCCTCTCCCATTCTAAAGAGAGTTACATATGCGACCTCCAGATCGTGACTGAGATGATGAGGTTCACATTGACTTGTTAATGAGCTCAACTATAAACATACCGCTACATAAAAATACAACCAAAATTTAACACTTTCATAATCCATATATATTATATGAGTAAGGTCTCTTACAATTTAAGATGTAATTGTTTTAGTGTAAATAAGATTTATAATATTTTTCTTGATCTTGAACATGTACAGTTGCATTGTAAAAATGAATGCAAGTGAGTTAAGTCTAGGTATGGCGTTTCTCTGCAAATGAGCGAATAAAAATGCATACAATGTAAATTGTATATGCATCCATTTATACCTTATTACTATAAAACAAAGTCAGGTATGCCTTTGCGCCAAAGCGATTTTGTTGATGTAGTAGAGGTCGATGACATCATAATGATGTCATAATGTGTATTGGCTATTGCATGTTGTGGATACCAAGGATGTATTAGAAAACAAGTCTTAACTTTTTCTGTGCAGAAGGTATAGCCCTTTTGGGTTTTTTAAAACTACCCCAGTAGATTTTTTGTATAGAAACCTTCATTTGTAGCTTTAACTCCCTTGCTAAGAGATTTCTGGCTTCAGTGCCTTACGTAGAGTGAAGAATGAAGCCTATAGCTTTAATTAACTGCCTAGTCAACATTTAAATTGCACCAAGAATTAACTTTGTAAATCATCTTTAAGGATATATAGATTTTAAAACGGCCCAATTAATTATTTAGATTTTAACTACAAAACACCCTATTTATATCATAGATTGAAATGATCAATAAGTAATTTATGTGTTGATTAATTAGTTGTTTAAATTCTCCAATTGATTCAAATTAAAGTTTTTTTTAGCCATTTTCAAAGATAAATCAATATTGGGTACTTCAGTCAACATAGCAGAGCTTTAGAGACAAAGGCGGTGGATGTCCCTATATGTTCTGTTTTTTTATAGGACACTATCCATTGTGTAGGCTTTTTGAGATAATATCGATTAACTTCGACATTTTCTTAAAATCAATGTCCTGTCATTATCCAGCCATAGCTTTTGGTCATTATGTTTTACAGTTAGAAATAGTATGTAAATAATTATAACATCGCCAAGTTACTAGTATACCTCACAACCCTATACATGTTATATAATTTGGGAGTGAACTGTGGACATTATAATTAAGCAAATAAACTTAGGAAGTGAGCTTTTCTGATCACATTTTTTTTGGCATTTGTCTGTCAGTCTGTCTTCTCGTATAGGTCTGTAAACTTTTCATATTTTATACCACTGAGCCAATTTCAACCAAACTTGCCACAAAGTTTCCTTGGATAAAAAGTATTCAAATTTGTTCAAATGAATTTATGGGTCACTCTTTCATCAAGGAGGAGATAATTACAAATTAATGAAAATTTATGGCAACAAGAACCACTCTGTCAAAAAAGGTTGAAACTTATGTGGAACCATCCTCAGATAGTGTTATTTCAATTTTGTAGATTTAAATTTGTTCAAATGATGACCCACAGGTCTAGGTGGGGCAACATTGGGTCATTAAATACATAGGATCAAATAAGAAAATCTTCCAAAAATCATCTTCTCTAGAACACCAAAATTTTAATTGGTCATATTTATATACGGTAGTACATGAGGAAGTTTAGAATCAAGTTTGTTCCTATTTTGATGCGGTAGGATGGGCCACAATGTGCCACTTAAAGTTTTACCAGTACATACAAATACGTAAAGTAGGAAAAATCTTTAAAAATCTTGTTCTGGAACAGCAAAGCCTTGTCTGGTCTTATAATTTTATTTTATAATAATATGGAACCATCCTTAGGTAGTGTATATCCAAGTTTGTTAAAATCATCATTCATGACCCCTGGGGGCAGGGAGGGGCCACAATGGGTAACAAAGTTTCACAAAGGGATACCAGGTAAAATTTTTAAAAATATCTTATCAACAGCAATGCCATGATTTATCATATTCATATGGAAGCTTCTTCAGGTGGTGTAGATTCAATTTTGTTCAAATTAAGGCCATGGGGGTAGGGATTGAGGGGCCTTAATAGTAATCAAAATTTTACAATAGAGGATAAGGATGAAAAAATCTTGAAAAATCCATATATTAAGCAATTATTAGACATATTTATATGGCAACATCCTCATGCAGGTAGCATAGATTCATTTTGGCAGAAATACTCAATGATTTAATTTTTCCTTGAAATGGCAGATTTGGAAATATCATTTTAATTTTAGATACTGTTTTGTTTTACCGGGTACTTCTACATTAAAGTTGTTACTTTCAGGTCCTTCTACAATGGTATTAATATTAGATTAATTTATCTTTTAAGGTGATAGCAGCTGAGGGAGAACAGAAGGCTTCGCGGGCTCTGAAGGAAGCTGCTGATGTCATCTCGGAATCCCCCGCCGCCCTCCAACTCCGATATCTACAGACCCTCAACACAATTTCTGCTGAAAAGAACTCAACCATTATATTCCCCTTACCCATTGACCTGCTACGGTCTTTCATGTCTCGAAAGGAAAAATAAACACTCATTTACATATCATTGACTGCAATAGAAATCAAATTTTGGAGTGCAATGTTCATTATCTAGTCATTATTATTAAATACAAATGCCATTTGTTTGCTATAATAGGTGTTGTTAGAAATGGAACATTATATAGAGAATAGTACATATATACCCTTTTCCATATCGCATCCTGTATCACCCTGAGACACCAATATAAGCCAGAGGGACAAAAGCCAAGCGCTGATATTGGCAGAGGTTAGCACAGGATGTAATATGTGGAAAAGCCTCTCCATACTTTAATGTTTTATTATGTTTATTACATACTAAGTAATATACAATTAAGTGTAGGTCAATATGTGGTTATAAGGACTCATAGCAAATGATATTGACCGAAGACACAGAAAGTGATAGCGACCAAGCCTGCGAGGTCGCTATCATTTTCTGTGTCTAAGGTCAATATCAATTGCCATGAGTCCTTATTACCAAATATTGACCGTTCATTGAAGTCCATAATAGTTATATTATATAATCACTCAAACTGAATGCACTGACACAGTTCTAACTGAACAGACTTGGCTGTCATTACGTCACAATGGTTAATACACGCTACTTATATAAGGACGTCACGTTCTACATAACTTTAGTGCAACCAAACTGTGTCGTGCTATTTCTTTGCTAAATAAGTCTTCATGTTACCCGAACATTCATGCAATGAATTGTTTATTATACCGAAACAAGCAAAACCTTTAAAATAAACATAAACTTTCAAATTCAGCACTGCTCTCAAAGTCACTTTCATTTTTAATGTAAAGTAACAATAAAACCCTTTGGTCAACACATTATCATCAGTTTTGTGACGTCAACCAGGCCATTGTGACGTCTACTTCTCTCGGGAGTTTTCGTTCAACGATCAAGAACTATATTGCAGGAAAATACACAAGGTGTTCCGAAGAGGTGGAATATGATGAAAAGCATGCCGACGGCCAGGAAATATGAAGTTTTACGGCCCGATCACGTGATAACTTAGAACCAATCAGATAACGCGTTGTTTAGAATATTTATAATGAGGTATAATAAAAATCTATATTTTCCCTGCAGGATTTGTATCAGTCCTGGAAGTTGATTTGGCTATTGTGATGTCAGTCAATTGCAATATATATTAAAATGCAAAAATATGTACCTTTTTACTTATTATGTAATAAAAATGTGTTATAGTTAAAGATTTTATGTATTTTATTAATGAGCATGGTGCTATGTAGAATCCTTGAACATTTTAATGAACCGGGAAATTTTCATGAATTATATTTGCACCATTTGCTTGTCCTTGAAGTGTTCATCATACATAAAACACTCCATTTGATAAGTAATAATTATGAGATGCAGCTTTATAGTAAATTCTCTTTGTTAGCATTCATTTTTATTTCATTCATTTTATCTGTATGATCAAATATGATGTTATATTTATTATAGTCTTCTCAATCTTGCAGTGTCTATAGGACTCTATACATGGTACTATAATATAATGATACTCAGTGAGAGATTAGTCATGAGTGTAGTTTCCTTTTATATTAATGTTTTGTTTATGATTTGCAGTGATAAATGGCCTCAATTGATAAACTAGAGTTAATAATATATGTACATATAATATTCAATGATTTGTATTGCTTTCTGAAATCATTTGTTTTGTACAAATGTATTGGAATTTAAATGGAGGCAAAAGTTGGAAATAAAAATTTTAAAAATGCATTTTTTTTTCATGAAATAGGATTATTTGCAAGAGCATTGCAGCGAGATATTTTGATTAAATCTCATTTAATGTCATATATTTTTAAAATCTCACTCTTAGGCTAATATATTAAATAGACTCAAATAAGCTAATTAAATTACCAATTAAACTAGAATTACATGTAAGTGCCTGTCAAAAATGTATGCTGTTAACTTTTCACACATTATTTTTCTCAAACCTTTTTAGTCTATTTGCCAATGGCCAATTTTAACCAAACCTCAAGTGGGAGAGGATACACTTTCAGGAGTAGATAAGGGGGAGGGGGTATGACAAAACTAAACCTTAACAATATTGATTGGGGCTTATAGATTACTAAATGTGCCTAGGAGCACTGCCACTATTCTAGTTTGTTTCATAAATTTATGACATTTATTGAGCATTTTGAGAAAATGTGAAAACAATTGCTCAGAGTCTGGAGTTGCATTTATTTTTGTAATTTGCACCTATGATAAAAATTATCCTTAATTTAGATTAAATTGTTTATTAAATCCATTTATGATGAAACTATGATTTAATATCACTGTCATTTCATTCTATACCTTTAATCTATCCAAAAATAAGTCTTAGTGGTTGACTTGTACCATAGTTCTCCCCATATTGCAACTCTCTCTCTCTCTCTCTCTCTCTCTACAATTAGGGTCCATATTATTCAAATCTTAATTATACCTTTATTCTTTTTGATCCACCGAACTGTGATCATTAGATCCTCACCTGGTAACACGTGTTTACATTATTTACCAATCGGTATAATACCTTTATAAAAGGGTGCATTTGTTAATCGGGGTGATCGGTATTAAATACACAGCGTGAATATTAAATAGTTGGTGTATTTAAATATATATAAGTTTATAAATATAATGGAAAATTCGTAAATTATCTAGACAAACGCAAAATATTTTTTCTACGAATCACGGAGCAGAGCCATGTATAACGGCAGCACGGGGAAAGTTCACCCACAGGAAGGAGGAGGTAATTATAATGTAATTCATTGGCACACTGCGTCGGGCATTACTGCTTGGTGTTTTGTGCGCTGCACTGTTAGTTGGTATACAAATAGTAAGCCATGATGGCCGAATCAGATAGACAGGACCTGGAGCTTGTCTCAAACACTGCTGGAAAAGGTACATATTTTTGTTGTGTAATGCATGGTGCTATTTTGCTTTCGGTATAATGATTCGTTCGTTGTTTAGATATATTATATATATACGTGTGTTATCGTGCTGTAAATTAATGTAATACAGTAATAGATTTATTTTTTATGATTGATGAAGATGTAACTATGTCTACTGGGTGTAATGAAGATGACAGAGTATCTTAAAACAACTGTCAAAACGATTTCAATAGTTAGACCTATTTCAAAATAAAGCCTTGTCATTCATTATGACACCGTGCAAAACGTGTGACAGGTGTGTAACTATGAAAATCGAGTTATTATTTCTCCCTTTTACCTAGCTAGAGAAACGTGTTAATTTTATTCGTTTTTATATCTGGTATTAATCAAATAGGTCTGTATGATATACATTCTAGATCTGTCATTCTAAAACACAATATATATGACCTAAATCATAGTGTTGATAATTTATTATGTTTCTTAGCTTTAATATTCGCATGATCGCGATTTCGACATTTTAATGAGTATATTAATAACAATATATCATACATACATTTTGTATGCACAGTGAAGTACTAGGAAAATCAAAACATTGCGAAAGCTCCAATATTGACCTCGTGACTAGCACCTTTTGTGACGTCACAAGTTATACAGGGTATATTGAAATTGCGAATTACAGAAGCTGCACGTCAAAATGCAAAGCGGTAAGTTATTTCTCACAGCTAAGTCTTGTCTCTTAACAAACACAGTAATCAATAAGTAATTTGACTTTTTCAATTAGAATGTCTTAATTTCAACGTGTTTACATAAATTCGTCCGTAACGACCATGTACACATTAGGCTTCAATGCAGTTTGTTGATAGACCATCGCAAATGGCCGGAAAGTTCAATTCATAAACTTAGCAACCCGTTATAGAGTATGACGGCAGAGAGAGAAGGGGTACTAGTATAATTGTCATTGTCGTTTTGTGATGATTGGCAAGGGGCCACGCCCTACCACTTAAATAACTTGCATACTTTGACTGCATAGTATAAATAAATGACCGAGTAAATAGGACACGAAGCCGGGTGCGTCGATTTACCCAAATGGACCCAAATGGAACCCAAATGGACCCAAATGGAAACTCAAATGGACCCAAATGGAATATAAAATATATACATTTTATCGTATTATTAAGTTTTTACTTATTTAAAATATAAAAAATAATGAAATTAAAACAAAAAGAGAATATTTTAATATCATTATTTTCTTCCAATGTATTTTTACAAATGCGATTTAATTCTATTTGTAATAACTATTGAACATAATTGAATACAAAACTGAAGTATTTGATAATTTCTATGGCTGTAGGAACGGAGGGGGGGGGGGGGGGGGGGGGGCATGCCAACCCAACCCCAACCCCTGCCCCTACCCTCAAATAATTTTGCCGGTATATAGAATACTATCAAAAGTTCATGTTTCAAAATACAATATTAGAGATTAATAATAAAAAAAATTCATTTGTAACTGTAAGTTCATTTATTTTCATCAATTTTAAATAAGTATTTAAATACGATAATTCATATTTTATATTCCATTTGGGTCCATTTGAGTTTCCATTTGGGTCCATTTGGGTAAATCGACGCGCCGCACGAAGCCATTTAACATTTATTTGAATATATCATTGCGGAGAAATGAAGGGGAACATCAATTTTGCTGAAGTGATTAACACAAAAATTATTATTGCTACAATTGAAGAAAATATCTATTTCACCTTTGAAATATATATGTTCACCAGAGATCTTTATAAAATTATAAGCATCCAAACCTCTGGTAATCTAATGCAGGGGCGGATACAGGATTTGTGGTTAGGGGGGGGCGTGGATAACTTTGTTGAGGCAAGGGTTCTGGGGGCTGCCTTAAGGCCCCCAGTGGGTCCAGGGCGAAGCCCTGGTGGGGGCCCAGGGGGCGAAGCCCCCGGAAGCTCCTGGGTTTTCGTTTATTTTAGAGTAAAACCAAGCACAATAATAGTGCATATTTTTCAATTATTTTTGTTAAAAGTGGCATATAGCCCCAGATATTTGAATAATAATTGTATTGAATGTTTCTCAATTCTTATTGTATTGTAACACATGCCACTATAATAAACGATTTAATTACTTATTACTTACTAATTAATAGTGGTATTGGTTAGTGATGTACCAAAGTACGACGTGTTTAATACTAGTCATATTATATACTTTGAATGGTGGGGGCCCAGGGGGCGCAGCCCCCGGAAGCTCCTGGATTTTTGTGTATTTTAAGAGTAAAACCAGGCAGAATATCAGTAGTTTTGTTTGTTTTGTACCAAAATATGGCATACTAAATATTAGTCACATCATACTTTGAAAATTTTAGGGGGGGGGCGTGTGCCCCCCACGCCCCCCCTTAAATCCGCCAGTGTAATGTATTTAAAAGCACATGTATTTAAAGGGTGATTTTTTTGTTGCTTGAACAATTTGACCATGGCATAGCAAACACACTTCTGATGCAAGTTGTAAACTACTTTTTGGATAAAAATTTGTATGACCAAATTGTCATGTAAATGCAAAGAATTGTGATTTTGTACCCAGGGTTCGTCATTAACGTTAGTCCTTTAGTCTCAGACTTATACATTTTCGTTTGGACTAATAAAAGTTGTGGTTAATTAGTCCGAATGGACTTATAAAGTTTTCTGGAGAAAAAAAAATACCGATGTTCTCGACAACTTTCACTGGAAAACCCCATATGTATTTTTAGCTTTCTAACTTCTTGGTTGGAAGTTATGTAATTCTGAGTCAATTCGGCATTTAATTTTAGGACTCATTTGTATGTAATTAAACATTTTAGGGAACATGATTTAGTATCACATTAAGAAAGATGTCCGACATTTGGATAATGTAATCATACAATCGTAGTTCCTGATCGCGCAATTTCAACGATTCATGGTATAAAACATTTCATGTAAATGCTTTGTATATTTCATAAAAGTATTAAAAGTACATTGCAATGTTAATTCTACTTATTTATTTATATTTTTGACGGACTCGTGAAATTGTCCGCGGACTAGTAAAAGTAAAGAACCACTAGTCCGGCCAGACCAATGCCTTAAAATGTTAGTGTCGAACCCTGGTACCATCAGTTGTTTGTAAAGTTGATAAAATTTAAAATACACTTGACTAAACTGTGTATTAACTGGGAAGGTCAACACCATCCTGAGGACTTTCAAGATAAGCTGAAATGTGTATATTAAAATTAGCAATTTATGTTTGTTTTTGAAAGATATTGGAAGAAAGAAATGGGGGGGGGGCTTTGACCCAGGGTTCAAGTTAATAATTGCCACAAATAACCTTCCAACTTTACAAGCTTGAACCACTATATGGCTTTTTCGTATTCTTCCTGTCAAATAAAGATATTAATGTCATTCATTTCTTTGAAAGATATGAAACATTAAAAAAATTAATCAAGGAATGTAGAGAAATTATCAAAGAGTTGAATCGCTTAGGAGTCAGGACCTGTTAATTTATGATGATGCTGTAACGGTAAGAAAACGGTAGGGGGGATCAATTCACCTAGTCTCTGACCAACTTAAAAAAGTAAAATTTTATTAAGAATTTGAGTGTTACAATTTGTAGAAGAGCTGTTGTAAGACGTAGTTTGTAAAACCTGGTGATCATTTCATTTCAGTGGAGAGGACTTATATAGGCCATGCCTGGTGTCCAATCCAGTTATGTAAACTGGCTTTACAAAAATGTTAACAATGTCTTCTTTATAGGTCAGCAGCAGCAGCAGTATGAGCAGGATGGGGACATTGGTTGCTGTGGCTATGTTTTAATGGGATTTTCCTACATATTAGTAGCACTCTTCTTCCCATTTTCTCTGTGTGTGACAATTAAAGTAAGAAATTTAAATTTTCTATAATTTTGGTAGAATTTATTAATTAAAGAGACATTTTTTATATACAATACAGTGTACCAAGTAAAACCAGGGTTTGAAATAACTGTGTGTGTGCCCAACCTCTTGGGATGTACAAATTTTGCAGTGAACCAACATGATCAACACTTGTAAAATAGTGTAACAAGCATTGTTCCCAATCACATGCTTAATGAAGCCAGTTGTGATAGTAAATCTTTGACAGAGCTGACAACTTTCACTACCAGTCACCCCTGCATGTCTTACTTATTTTATACTAGTGAGTTTCAAACACTGGCAAAACATAAGTTTCCAAAAAATAAATGCTGACAGTTAGAGTTCTTCTTTACAGGTTGTGCAGGAATATGAGAGAGCGGTCATCTTCAGGCTTGGGCGAGTTTTGGCTGGTGGAGCCAAAGGCCCAGGTTAGTATAGATTGTTTTTACTAATGTTATTTATTGATTCAACCATTTGATTTACATTTTTAAATAAGTATTAAAAGTGTATGAATCTGGGAAATTTTCTTTGTAGTGAATTTTCTATATTGATACATGTAATTTGGTTTCACTCTTCTTTTGTTTTTGAACCTATTTGTAATTAAAGCATCTAATAAGAATATGTCACCTTTAAGGAAATGAACAAGTTACTGTATAGAGTTGACATATAATTATATATTACATGTACTAATAGATTGTCAGTTTGGTATGTTTTGGATGATAAATGACATTAATATATTCGTTTATAGGTTTATTCTTCATCTTACCCTGTATCGATGACTTTAAGAAGGTGGACATGAGGACTCTTACGTATGATGTCCCTCCTCAAGAAGTAAGTAACTGTCCTCAGAAATCTGATTAAAAAAATAATTTATAACCGAGGGACTGCATACCATGATTTGATTACCGTTTGAATTAATCAAT